>UCQR01000094.1:0-24190 GCA_900474235.1 Cecidostiba semifascia
TATATATATATATGCGCTTGCGTTATCAAACGGTCCTGCGAAACTGCCTCGGTCGATGCGTCATTTTTTTTCTCGCAAATCCCCAACGACCAGTATATTATACACACATAGAAAAAAAAATTTGCGACAACCGATGTATGTGGACGAGAGGCACTTTCGCGGCCGCCGGTTAAGAGAAAATAAACCTAAAGAAACTGCACGGCAAGCTAGATAACAAACAAACAAACAAAAATCTGTGATGCGCTGAGTAAAAGACGAAGGCCAAAGGGGCTAAAAAAAGTAAGCGAGAGAGAGATTATAATATTGAGGCGAAGATAATTAATGACGAGTGGGCCGAAACCACATAGCTAAACGGCCGAGCGAGTGAAACATCTGTGATAAATAACGATAAATATTAAAAAAAAAACAAAAAATTTAGAGGGATACTCGGCTAGAGAGAGAGAGAGAGAATGACAGCGAATTAATAATGAAAATAATAAAAGAAAAAAAAAGAAAACGTTTAAAAACAATGAATGCGTGCGTGCGCTATGTAAAATCCAGAGTAGTCAACGTGTATGCATGTGTGATGAGAGCAAGGTTTTAACGAACAAACAAAAATTTTCAGAGAAACAAATAGATTAGCGACAGATCGAGCGTGCGCTAGATTAGGACTTACAACGGTGTGTGCAAGAGAGATCGCTATAGTGTTCCATAAAGCACTCATAATGTCGTGGGGAGCGTAACAGAAGTTTATTTCTTCTAAGTTTCTTTTTTAATTTTATTCACACGGTTACTGTGCAATCGAACGTCCGAGAGAGCGTGATTTTTTTTTTTACTTTCGATTTCTGTCATTGTTTACTCGACAGTATAATAGAACCATTGATACAAAAAATCGCGACGAATATATCATAATATACAGCGGGAATGCGAACGCGAAAAACTGATCGATTCGATATACCCGACGCGTGATTTTTACCTACTATTTTTTTTTTTTTCGAGACTCGTTATACTTCTGCCGATAACAATCAGATACTGTGTAATATAATGTACAACACGAGCGAAAACTGCGCGACATTCCAATTTCCCGTTATTAAAGTTTATCATGTATATACAACATACAGCTCGTTGCAGAAATAAAGAACGCGCGCGCGCGCGGTCGGGTTGAAGAATCAATGCCCCACGAACAGTATTAAGAGTTCCTAAGACATGCAGAGAGCACTTGGACTCGAATAATTTTTTCTCTTATACGCGCGAACACATGAAATAAAAATCTCTGTTGCGTTATAATATCATCATCATCATCTTATTGTTCTTTATTTTTTTTTTGTATTGTATACACACGACGATTGTGCGTTTTCGGAGAGAAGTCGAAGCTCTCATTCCAGTTTGAAAAACCGATGTATTCTTATAAACGACGAGTGTACCAGCGCATGAACGGCTTTCGCATTTCATTTATTTTCTCGAGCGATCGGGAAAACACCGCCGCCGCCGCTGCCGATGTTACGCGAGAATGTGAGTGAAAGTATATAATATAATGTGTATAGACGTGAACCGAGGTGAGGGTAGGAACGTTCGGGCGTGAAAAAAAAAAAAAATCAAAGTGTGCACATGTAGAAAGTTACGCTCGATGTGTTCGTCATTTGAATAAATCAGTCATGGCTCTATACCGTAATATTATTATTGTTGTTATTATTATTATTACTATTATTATTATTATTATTACTGTACACTTACGAAATCTTTGTCCAGAAAAAAGAAATTCTCTCGTAGGATGGCGTCGAGGGAATCACTTTTCGCTTCCCCTCGATTCATTTAGTTATCTTAGTGTGTACATTTACATACGAAGGAAAGACAAAACAATGCTCTTCATATATAATATTATGTAGATTTCAACGACTGCGGTCATCCTTTCGTATGAAATGTGTATTAATCTCCGACTATAATTCAGCTCTGTATTTAAGTCCAGCTCTATCCCTCCCCCCAACAACTTCTAAGTCAACTTGCAATATTAAAGAGTGGATGTCTATAGAGCTTTCGAGAAAAATAAAATAAATGGGTATATATTATAATATGATATGCGAATAACAGTCATTATTTGCGTGCACGAAATTCATCGCGAGCCTTCCATCGCGCAGCTCTGTAACTCGTTCTGATGTGTACTTCTTCTGTATACGCTATATAGTTTAGAGGGTCACTTTTGGTCGGAGAAGAAGGAAAAAAAAACAAACATTAAAGAAAGAGAGAGAGAGACAGAGATATTTATATACCCATAAATCGTAAACTATTATCTATATCAATATTATTAATACATATTATATAATATATATTTACGCACAGTAAAGAAGGCTTTCCTCCCGCCCAAGATGATGTTTCTTTTTTGGAAAAAAATCTTCGTATATGTAATGAATTTTGGGAAGTCCGTTTACAAAAATATTTGAGTATTATACCGTTATTGTATATCTTATGGATAATCACGATATCATTGAAAAATTATAGGAAAAAATGTAACTGAATGCGTAAGGGCGGAAAGTTCGCTTTTGTTCGAAAAGAAAAATAGTAAAAAAAAATATACTTTATTATAACAAAAGTGTATAGTATATAACGTTTTGTTTATACATGTCGTGTAACTGTTACTTTGTGAAGGATTTTGATGCATTGTTCGGTGAAGAGAGATATTTTTAATGTGAAATTTAGCGCGAAGCGCGACAAGCTTTCGAAATTCAAAAGTCTTGGGCTTGCTATTATTATTATACATGGTTTTTATGATGTAATTAAAAACGCATAGCTTATAATTATACAACGTGTAGGACAAATTTTCTTCTGCTGGATTTTGACGCCTAAAACTGTCAACGGAGAAAAAGGAAATTGTTATAGTTGTTTTTCAAAGTCTCTCTCGAATTTAAAGCTAATTTTTAATTTCCTCGTGTATAATTATACCGTATATTAAACCTAATTGTTGTCGAAAACTATAATTCCCGAGCGAGTTGATGAAAAAAAAAATCACACACAATGTTCCACGTGTATTCGAATTGTATTACTAAAGAAAAATGTGTTTTTTCGCTATTAAATATTGTTGTTATACTGCGGTAGCATCTTCGAAACTCGATTTTAAAATATACGTTTCGTGTGCGTGACGATACGCGTGTGTGACAAAAAAAAAACAAAGATGTTATAAAGGATATGTGCGACATACGCATTATAAAACAAGCACTCTGTAATAGAAGTAAAGATTTTCGTCTCGTGTATAGCATTGGATATAACAAAACCAAAAAAAAAGAAACAATGTATCAAGTGAAGTACAGCGAATAAAGGTGTGGTGAGAGTCAAATCCATAGTGAATTTTATTTGCGTCAACAATGTGCCACCTCGTCCCAATTATCCCAGTTTTCATCTAATCTAAATTTTCAATTCAGCATTACAATAAATATAGGTGCATAGTTGCACACAGTAGACAGAACAGATAAAAACTGCATATACTCTTATCGCAAAGAAAAAAACTTCGACCCAGACTTAAAAGCCAATATCCACCTGTCAAATTATCTCCTTAAATAAACAACAAAATCTCTAATCGATAATCCCCTCCAAGAGACCTCCTGCATTATATACATACATCCATTAATATACAGTTTCTCAAAACCCGAAAAAAAAAATCCATACCCTCCATCGACCGGCTTCTATAAATAACGAAAGCTGCACCTAGTAACAACAAGACTTTTCAAACATTATATACCTTACTCAAATCCAAAGTTAAAAATCGTAAAACTACCCCGGCGAGCCACGTCCTTCGTCCCGGCGAAAATACTCCCGCCGCATGCGTTTGGGGGTGTAAATCATACCGTCAAGTGGAGGGGGCAGATATTGCCGCCGTCGACAGCAGCGGCGGCCACTTTGTACAGTATACAGTCGACGGCCAGTGGCCGAGCATCGCCGGACCTTGCGCTTTGCGTCTCTCTCTCTCTCTCACTACTCTTTTCAGTACACGCTATAGTATATACACTGTGGCACACAGTGCACAGTATAGCTATAGTGTAGAACGCGGCCTGTGCACATCTCGTGTATACATATATACATGTATACTGCGCATCAGTAGTGAAAAGGGAAAAGCGGCGGCGGCGGCGGTGCGGGAAAAAAGGGCCGATTTGCCCGCCATTTTGAGCCGCGGCTGCTACTGCACGGGGGGGCTATATAGTCGTCGTGTCGTTCGTGTGGTGCACCAGTGTGTATATGGAAGAGATATATTGTGAATATAATATATATACACAAGAATATAATATATAAAAGTGTATTATTGTATCAGCGGCGGACGACGCGGTGCGATGACGGCCGTTCCGCGGACGTCGAGAAGCTCGACGTAAAGATAAGAGGGAAACAGAGACTGTGGCTGTAAAACACCTATCCTGCCTACGCGTCGCTTAGCGGCGGCTTCAGGCCCATTTTGAGGTTATAATTACCCAGCGACCGCCGCAGCTCTATCGTTGATCTTCGGGTGAGTAAATACAGGCTTCTTCTAGCTCTCTGTTGTATATGTGCCGTGTGTGTATGTATAGCGTAATCATACGCGCCCGTTCCGGCTTCCGATCTCGAGTTGCCGAGTACTTAGTATATTATTCTCGGTAATAAAGTATATGCATACATATACACACTGTACGCGCGATGTTGTCGTGTAATTTGCACATGTTTAAAGTCCCGAGAGATATTTATTTGTATACAGTAGCTTGTAAAGAGCCTCTATGGGATTATATAGAGCAACAGTCTGCTTAGCGCTCGTTATTTAATCTTTATCGGCGATGAAGAGAGAGATTGAGTCCCCGAGATCGGCTACTTTACAAGATAATGAGCTGCATACTTTTACGGGGCAGGTTACAAAACCGCATTTGATTGATTATTCATAACCTAAGAGTGTGGCAGGCTCTCGCTATCACCTGCGTAACGTGATACTACGTGTAACGCGAGGTTCTGATTCTCATCTGATGATATGGAATCAGCTCATTTGTCGCGTTGTCTTCGCGAGCCTGAATTTCGATGATTAGCTGATGCTATTTTTACTTCTCTCTATTCGCGCAAACAAAAACTTATCAGTATAGTCATATCATTATTATTTATTATTATTCTTTTTTTCGAAACGATGTCAACTCTATAGCGATAATGTAGCAAGTATAGGTGTCACGTTCCCTCCAAACGACGGTCGAAATATTATAATATAAGTCCTAAGTATACGATAAGCCGAATAAGTATTACTCTGGACGAGAGCGAAAATCAAAGCGCGCTTATCAGCGGTACTTATTTCCAAATTACAACAAACTCGATAAGACATCCAACATATATAGCTAGAAAAGAATCAGGATCGATCGATACTAGCTCCAAAATCAAGTGTACATATACATACATACAGCGTCTCGAATTCCGTCGCATCTCGCGACACGACATCACGCATCGGCGGCGGCTTGTGTGTTGCACCGACCAGCCGGAATTCGTGGACACACATATATATGTATACACACATAGATATAGATACATACTCCCCCGGTGAAAAATCGATTTCCCATAGCTCGGGTAAAAGAGAGAGAGAAAGAGGGAGAGATAGCGGCTCTCGCGAAGGCCACCGACGACGTATAGGTATACTTATATGTATAAAACACGGAGTGCGAGGGCCAAGGGAAAAGATAGTATAATATATATATATAAGTAGGTGTGTATATACATAGACAGTGTCTTTCTATAGGTCGACTACTTTCATTCGGTGCCGACACTGTATAATCCGATGACGACGGTGGCGGCACGCGATTAGCCGAGTGCTATACAATGTAACCGTCGACGGGGGAGTATTATAGTAGTATTATAGTTAAAGGGAGCGTATACCTGGAAAACAACAAATATTAGTCAATGCTACTGCAGCCGAGAGAGAGAGAGAGAGGGAGTATAATATAGTCTTCCGCTTTCCGCATTCCGCTTTTCACGACGACGGTGTGCATTGCACAGCGTTACATATATATACACACGGATACCCTCCTCTCTCGGTACACCTCCCCCTTTTCCTTTTGCCGACGAACTCTACTCCCTCTCTCTTTCTCTCTCTCTGTCTTTCACGAAGCGCGTGAAATCGGAAAAGCCAGTATTTTCCTCCCCCACCGGGCGGCCGGCAACCCAATCCGCTCTCCGTGCTCTTCCCTTCTCTTATTTCGCTGTGTGTCGTCGTCGCTTCTCTCTCTGTCTCAGTTCCGCTTTCCGCACATACTCGCGAACTGTATAGTATACTCTTTCTCTCTTCTCTCTTCTCTCTCTCTCTCTCTTTCTCGTTCAACGCTTGCACTCGAAAGTACCTATATAGTAGTATAAGTAGTCGGCGAATATATTGTCGCCGCCGCTATATACACCGTGTAATCCGTCGGCTCAGCTCTTCTTTTCGGATTGTATCTGTATATATATATATATATATATATACATATTTATACATATAACGATAGATTGATTCATTTCGGAAGTCGAGTGAGAGCAGTGTCGCCGCTTGGAGCGAGAGATGCTACTCGGTCGTTCGGAAAAAGTGCCACCGCCGCCGCCGCCACCGCCAACAAGGTCGCTCGCCGACGACACACATTTAGCGCGCTGAGCGGCACACGCATATACATACACGCGCCAAAAACGCATCTGGACAATATAGCGCGGAGGTTAGGTTCTCGGGTCGCTTCCTCTTCCTTGCGGAGTGTCTTGTTGGCTTTTTTTGAAGAGCGTTGATTGACCCGCGAATCGGGTATAGTCGACGTGTTTGACGACGCGCTCGAGTTTCGTTGCGAACCGATAATGGTCAAGAGTGTGTAGGACAGTATATCGCTGCACTTCGTTACCGTTATCGGGCGAGGGAATGTTCGACGGCGCAGGTGAAGATTTTTTTTTTTTTTTTTGATGCGGTTGAGTGAATCGAGTGGGTGTGTGTAAACAAACTGGAGGCATTTGAATAATAGAGGATTTTTTTCTTGCAGAGCTATAAAAAGTATGGAAGCCATGGATCTGGATGGAGATGCTGTTGTTGACTTAAGCGTTGGGTGAGTTATCAGTGCTGTAATTGTGAATTTGTTTTAGGTTTTTTTAAGAGGTGAATGCATTGTTTTGTTTCTTTTTTGCAGAAGCAGTAACAGGAGAGAGTCCCCGACTGTACCTGTGAATTCAGTAAACGAAGCAGGCCCTCCATTAGACTTGGGTGTAAACTACTCTACAACTAGTCCAAGCGTAGACAATAACATGCCTGAACCAAGGAACATTCAGAATTCCTCCAGGGGAATTCTGGCTCCAAAGTCTGGAGATGACCGTAGGCCTAGACGTAACCTCAGGCCCAGAACAGAGAGGAGTTACGCGGAGAGTCCTGATGAGCCAAGAATGAATGGTTATGCAAATGGAAATGCATCTGATAGTGATGAAGGTATTGTTTGATTTGATGCACATATATATGTAGTTGCTTTGCTTTTGCAATGTGTGTTACATAAAATTCATTTTCATTCACTTCACAGCTGAGATGCCACCTCTGCTACCAATTAAAGAGTTGTCTTCCGATGAATTGGCAGAGCGTGAAAGAACATTGAGGAAGCTCAGAGAGGAATTGCGATCTGAAGAGATGAAATTGGTGCTTCTGAAAAAGTTAAAACAATCTCAACAATTGAAGGAGAATATAGCAGCTGTGCCAAAAGTTCCAAGTAAAAATGCTCCACCGGTTACTTGCCAACCAATACCATCTCATAGGTAGGTTTATTTTAAAAATGCGGTAAAAGTATTCTCAATTCTGATGATAATGAATTTTTAACAATAACTATTATCCTTTAGTCATAGAACTGGAAAAGCACCTCCACCTCTGCTAAGAGGACAACCTGCTCCGAGTAGAAGTAGCAGTCTTCATGCCCCACCTCCTGGAATGTTATTGGCACCAACAACAGGGCGCAATGCGATTTCCAGCACTGGTATGCCACCTAACATGGTGATACCACAACCACCTCATCCGCGAGTAAGATCAAGCGGTAATCCGGGTGTATCTAGTTATCATCCTCCAGCTGATAGGACTGAGAGGTCCACAAAAGATCCTACACCAAGTCCGGCGCATCAGGTACAATCAAAAGTAAGTGATCTAAAGCATTGTAAGATTTTTCTACCTTTGAATGCTCTCACAAAAATATGTTTAATGTCAGAAAGTTTTGTTTTTATGTGATTAAATGCTGTTTGCATAGAAATTCAATATAGAATCGTTTCAAACTATCTAGAATGCTGGTATTAATAGTCAAAAGTATTTGTGGTATATGATAATAACTTATGTGTACATGTAAAACAGCTTATTGGACCGCAAGATAATAAGCCGGCTGCGCCTCATAACGCACCTGTAATTCATGAGCAGGTACACTCGATTAGATGATTTATATTTAGTTTGGCAGAATATTTTTTGTCATTTTTGATTTCTTTTATTTGTTGCTCATGTAGCACAAACTGTTGATAAGAGATGTACTTATAAGGAGAGTTGCTTTTGTATAAGGGCTGTACTATTTAAACTTATTTTTAGCTACTTTATTTAGCTATAGATTTACTGACATTTTGATTTTAGCAGAAAGCTGGTATCCAGAATTTGTAGCTTGCGCCGCTTCGTTTTAATTACTGATCACGTATTCATTCCATTACAGGAACGGTCTTCTCGGGATGACAGTCAAACCCCTGCACAACGCCAAGCTGCTGCTAAGCAGGCTCTCAGGAAGCAGTTGGAAAAGACGCTCTTGCAAATACCACCGCCGAAACCTCCACCACCAGAGATGCACTTCGTGCCGAGTCCCTCGAATCCAGAATTCATCTACTTGGTAGGACTGGAACACGTAGTAGATTTCATTACTAAGGAACCAGCTATCCCACCTCCTCCAGAGCCGTTCGAGTGCACACAGTGCAAGACTGACTTTACGCCAGTTTGGAAATGGGAAAAGCCAGCTAACAGCAATAAGAAGGATGGCCCTCAAGGCCAGCACGCAACCTTCCAACGGCCAGCAGCTGGTCGAGATCCCAGAGTAATTTGCGAACACTGCGTTACGACTAACGTCAAGAAAGCACTCAAGGCTGAACACACTAACCGGTATGTATTTCATGAGATCTGTTGTTTGTAAAAAAGTAAAATTGAATTTGTGTCGAATGAAAATATTTGCTTTTTCGCAGATTAAAGACAGCCTTTGTCAAAGCTCTGAAACAAGAGAAGGAAATAGACGAAAGATTAGCACAAGCGGCGTGTCCGAGTCCAGACCCACCCGCGCCAAAGTCAGTACCCAAGGCACCTACTCCCAACAGAAGAGTGGCGACACCGCCAGCTCCACCTCCACAAGTACAAGTACCTCCACCGGCTCCTACGCCGCCATCTCAAAAAATGCAAGATCACCCTCTTATGAAGCTGGCTGCCGAGAGCAGCAAATTCCAACATCCTGCAGCAGCAGCTGCTGCCGCTGCCCTTCAGCAACAATTACTTCGAGGTTAGTTTTTTTTTTACTTTTGTCTTGAGTAATTTTTATTTCAATCGAATTTCTTTACTCATTTGGATCGTTTTTTATCGCAGAATTGACCAAGAATCCAGTACCGGGGTTATCGCCTCATCAACCGCTACCGGCGCATATGATGCCGCCCTTCAGCCCGCTCCTGTACCCGTATCAGTTGGCGATGGCACAGGCCGCCGGCGGCAAGGGCCTCGCCGAACTGCAACGCCAGGCGGCTGATCTTCAGCGTCAGTATTTGCTCGACATGATCCCATCACAAGCGTCCCAGGGTCAGGGTAACCAAGCTCCGCCCCGAGCTCATCCGCACAACTGGAAGACGTAACCAGGCGTCTACTAGTCTCAACTCGAAACCTTTAATGACGTTCAACGCCGACATTCGTCCGTTGACTGGTGGCGGTCGCAGCACGAGTAGCGAACCTAGTTCGCGACAATGGATCAGGCAGAGGCTGCTCTAGTTCAAATTTTTTGGATAGACTGCTAAGACGCGTCATCTAAAGGAAAAAATGAGAAGATAAAAATGCCCCTGCGATTCTTTCGTGTCTGGCTTCAACGAAAGTGTGCTTCTTTTTCAAATAAAAGAATGAAAGATTCTTCGAGATTGACAAGTAAAATTAAGTGTATTTTTAATTTAAATGGGAAGGCACGTTGTTGAAAAAAAAACTTTGTTTAACTCGTCTTTTTACTACAACATTTTTGTGTAAAAAATACAAAGTAAAAGTCGAGAAAGTGTTTGGGCTTTGTTCTTTGAAACAAAGCAAGTGAAAGAACTGCATAATGAGTGATATCATGAGTGTATTTAAATATCTCATTAATAATAACACCACATTAAAACGTTTGTATGTTAGGGAAATAGTAGATGTAACATAATGATGATCGATTGAACGATTAATGTCAATCAGTTTGAACAATAATATAATAATCGCATAAATCTGGCTAATCTTGTCAGTAAATGAAGTTTCTCGAAACATCTCATCTAAGCTATTCGTAATTATGAATAAGTCGATTTTTTGTTGTTGATGCTAACTTTAAGTATCTGAGGAAGGTACCTGTACTCCATGTATATCGTATAACTTCAAATTCTGACAATTTGCCGAGTAAAAAATACGATCGAATGGAATGCAGTTGTAACTAATGGTTGAATTCTGTTTATTCAAACGGGAGCAAGTGTCATTACGTGATGTGACAACACAATGTTTGTGTATCTGTAAGAAATGTTTTTTTTGCGTTTAGCAAAGCACGATTGCATGACGTATTTTTTTAGTGGCACGAAAATAATGGGCGCACGAAGTTTATATTCAAGCATCACAAAAGTGCAAATTCCGGGAAAAAAAATGCTTTCACTTCAAGGGCAGTGTTAAAGCAGTCGCTATTACGTGGCAATTGATAAGGCAAATTATAGCGATATACGTTATTCGTGTGCGTAATGTGGAAACGTAGAACGGATTTTCTTTGTATTTTCATGTCTGTGGTTAACTAAGCTAGCTTTTAAAATGCTAAAAGCAGAACCACAAAATTTTTAAACGTTACTCGATTTTGTCGATTTTCAAGTTTGTTGTGTTTATACTCTGGTCAAGCAATTTATTCATAAAAATTAAATTCATCGTGAAAAAAAATGTTCTCGACTGGCTGTGTCTGACCGCATTTTCCTCGCCCCTCGCCATTCGTGTCTCACATATTAAATAATAAAAAGCAACTATAGTCTTGACATTATTTCGATATTCATATAATGCAAGTAAATAAACTCTAAACGTAAAAATAGTATAACTGTTTCTCTTCGTACTAAGCAATAGCTATTTGAACTTTAAACTCAATTCGAATACAAATCATAAGGCACATAAAAATCATAAATAACAAAGATACATTGCAATCACGTAATATTTAAACAAGAATCTCTGTGTTTTGTACCACAGTATTGAATGTATTGGAAAGGAAGCGCGAATAGCAAACGTGGAGGTAAAAGTGTAAAATGTATGATTGAGTCAATCTATGAGAACTCCAGGGAAATCCAACAAAATTTTATTATAAATATAGACAAAAATTAGTGTATAAAGTTTATATATATTCGGATATTATTATAAAAAGATCTTTTTATTTTTTCAAAATCTCACCTCACACAACGTTGGTACAATCAAGTACACCGATGAAAAGGAAGCGAAAAAGTAGACGATGACCTTTCGGTTCAGTTTCCTTTTTTTAAATCGAAAGTATTCTTACATTGTACGAATAAATTTAAAACTGTCACCTATACTGTCCGCTATAAGAGGCAAATTAGCGGGCGGAAACGCTTGCTAAACTCGTGTATAAATTGGCTCTTGTCAGTTCGGATAGTTATGAAAACCATTAAATTATTCATCGTGGGCACACTGCTTCTAAAATAAAACGAATAATATATATTTCATAATAAATTTGAAATTGATCGTGAATGACAGCTCCAAGTATAAATTTAGGAAACCAGCGTCGTTCTAATATTTCGCTTCCTCTCGATGACCCTCGATAAGGACGATTTTTACATGTAATAGAAAAGAAATACGCTCCTATTATAAGCTTTAATCTCTCACTCGACAATGTCCAAAACTTGTTCCGTAACGCACGTATTCAATGTCAAACCGTGACCTCGATCCGTCGCACGAGCTGTCTCTCCATGTCCTATAATACGGCGTCACGCTTGCATTTCCCTTGGGTTGTCGTTAATATAATAAACATACACACACATAGACAAATGTGATTTTTGGCCAAGCGCCTTATGTCACGCTGGAAAATGAAAGTTTGTTGAACCTTACTATTATCAACAATAGCAGAAGATTATTTTGAAATGTTATTTTGTATATAATATTTATATGATAAGTTCATTTTCTTTATATATATATATATATTATTATCACTGCATTAGTTTGACAATAAAAACTTTTTACTTGAAAAGAAAAAAAAACTAATTTCGGCAACTACACACACACACACACGTTCTTCCCGCGCGTATAAAACGTCGTCCCGCCGGCGGCATCAGGAGCTTTCGCACATACATAGGCAATCGTTTGAAAGCTGTTCTAAGCCAGCCGTGCGAAGGCTATATTTAGAAATCCCGTAAGCCGGTCTGCGATACTCACATACATACAAATCCGCGAGAGAGAGAGAGAGAGAGTTATGCAATGTGTCTTTATAAAACGTCAGTCGTCATTCCAGCTTTTCGCGCGCGCACACACACACATACACCTCGAATTCGATGTTGTACATATACAAACCCGCATACACAGGCGAAATTACGATACGCCGAGGCTGTAAATGTTTGTTGCGCTCGTGTTTTTAGTGTAATAAAAGAGTTGTATACTCGTATTCGTAATTTCTCCAGAGCCGATTTTCATTTTTATGTATATTCTTCGGTCAGGGCGACTTTTTGTCGTTGAGTTGGCCAAGGCACTTCTTGAAGTGTTTGGCGCAGAAAGGATAAAGCGCCGGCTGGTCGCAGGTCCGACAGGCCGCGGCTAGATGTGAACAGCACTTCAAGCTCTCACGACAACAGGAAGCCCAAAGCTCAGGACCCGCCTTCGAGCAGTTGTAGCAGTAGCAGTCGCCTGTGTAGTACGATAAAAACGTTTCGTTTGATCATTATTTTTGTCATCATCGCTGTAGGAGTTATAATTATTGTTTATAATAATTTAAGGCGAGAATTAGGCTAGGCCAATTTTGTTTGTACGATTCTTAGTTTAATAACAAAGATTATTATATTATATACTCTACGACGTGTAGATTTATATTATAATTATGATATACGGAGATACAGCATCGATGTATCATATACATGATTATTATTATAATATACAATGATTTTTTAACGATCGACACACAGTCTGGTATTACAACTTCTTATTTTTCGTCCTCCCGAGAGCAAGTTTCTCCCGCAGATGTATTAACTTTCACAAGCGTCGTCTCTTTTGCTTTTCGAAAAATTCAATATCGCCACTGCACTTGGATACATGGATCCTTATATATACTCCACGAAGCTCGAAAGTGAGAGTAGAGTGTAAATCCCGAGGTCTTGCATAAAAGCGAACTCGAGCAAAACGAAAAAAAAAACCGGTCGAGTATATATTTATAAGCGCCGCGAAGGTTTTTCGCAATGCGCGCGATTTTTTAAAAAAAGTCGCGCGAAGGATAAACAGTATAGTAAGTATAGTATACATTCGTTAGGAGCGGCATGATGAGACTGTTGCTGTCAAGGGCATCAGTGCAGTTGTGTGTGTAACGACGAGTGAATGGGAAAACGCGGAAATCGGTGTGTGAGTATATGGGGATATACCTCGGGGACAATCGACGGAGCGTCGCGCCTCCGCGCGCCTGCATTCCAAGCCCTCGTCACCGCTGGGACAGCTGGACGGTAGTGACAACTGGGATGATGATGATGATGATGATGATGGATCTTGTTCGCCGAAAATCGCGTCGATCTGGAAGTTTATAAAGCTTATTTTTTATTTTTATTTTGAAGACACTTAGTTACAGGAAGTGCAATTAAATTACATAGCAACATAGCTGTTGAATAACATCAAAGCAACGACTGATAATTTAATTTCTGCAATCACTGTCTTCGTTAAATACAGAAACTATTATACTTTTCATTCTAATCGACGATTGTTTTATTTAATTTATAACACTGCGGCAGGTATAAAATACTTATGCGTAAATATATTGCAATATTTTTTTTATTTTATGATCCTGGATCGATTAAAATATTTTGCTTTCAGCAACATTCATGATTCATAGTATAGAGAGAGAAAGTTCGAAACAGCTTTACAATTTGCTCGCAATTTAAATAAACAAGTCAAACCGAATTCCACCTTAAAAAAAAAAGACATTCACGTTTCTATCATAAAAAAATTACTTTTACCATCACAAAGAACATTCGCACAAACAAAGACAACTGACCTTGCTAAAAGCTCCAGGTTTGCTAAAAATCTTCACGAGCTTGGCAAGTTTCGCCTCGGTGTCATTGCCACCCCCAGCTGCCAAACTGCTACCACTACATCCTCCCTTGGGCTGTACAGCCAAAGCCAGGAAGACGCAGAAGCCGAACCAAAAGTACAGCTCTCGATTTTTCATTCTCTATATAGTACACACACACTCTCGCACTGCTCGAAGACTACTACTTACCGCTACGGTGCGCTCCGCTGATTTTCTGCCGTCACCTGCGTGTGTATACTCTGATGAGGTATTGGTAGTGGGGATAGCTCGCGGGTGTATTTTTTTTTATTAATTTTTTTTTTGTTTTAGAGGATCGTTATATATGTTGATTTTAGCGATTGCGGTTTTATGGATAGGCTGAACGGTTTACGTAAGGACGAGATTAACTTTTGTGTAGAAAAATAGGATTTATGTACGTTTATGATGGGATGACCGACTGACCGAGCCAGGCTTTTACTACTTACGCAACGGTATTCCTTTTATTTGCAAGTTTTATTTTTTGTTGGCTGATCGGATATACGGCTTTCACAAAAGGCTATAACTTAATTGTCAATCGATATGTTAACGAAAATAGTAATTTTTGTACCAAGGTCCCAAAGTACAACTTTGCAAGTTACGAAGTAGTCGTGGAGTTTGTTATATTTGATTTATGGTTCTTGGGGCGTAAAGTAATTAACAAAAAAAGGCGTAAAGAAATTAACAAAGTAGCTCATAGTGCATATATCAAAGGAGTTTGTACACATTGTCTCTTCATTAAAACACAGCTAGCGAACGCGCCTAATTATTCGAGGAATCTCGCGGAGAATGTGTTGCAGCTCCTCGAACGTGAACATGCAGTTTTCTCATTTCAGTCTGAGCCAATAGTTCGCTAACGTCATGTGTGAAAGCGTTAGAGTTGAATTCCTCGACAGACTACGTGATTGAAATTGTTTTTGATGCGTATACCAGTCTCTGTATGAGCTTCATTGTGATGACGTTCGATATGGTTTTGATCGAATTCTCATGCTTGGATGAGTTTGTTGGAGTGTGAAGACTTTCTAGGTAGTTTGCGAGATTGATTTGTAATTTATTAATAAATGTTGATAAAAGGAAAGACAGATGCCCTCTATACATCGTATAACAAAAAGATTGCGTTTTAAAAAAGAAAATTTGAATTTTATAAACTGTTGGTAAGGTAGATAATTTGTGCCAGAGATAAGTGTAAAAGAGATCTTTGAGAATTTCAGTTTTGAGTAACCTTCTATTGCAAATTGTTTGCGAAATTCAATTGTGCATTTATCACTGTTTAAATTCGTATATTAAACCAACATTTATTATTCTAATCATTCCTCAACATACAATATTTTTCGTTCGTTTAACTTACCAATTCAAATTAAAAACAGAATCATTCACTCCTCGCTCTACACCGTACGATATTGCAACGGGTTGAGAGTAAACTAAGAAACTGCCCTATACTTTTCAAGCAAAAATTTTCTCCTCTCGTCGTTTTTTAGTAACAACTGTTCCGGGTTTATGTTGCGCCTCTGGATGATTAAGCAATTCTGGAGGACATGTCGAAATCGGACTTGCCAGAATAGTTTGTTTAAGATCGTAAAATAGATGACTATCATCTTTAGTACAAAACGATATAGCAACACCAGCCTTTCCAGCACGACCAGTTCTTCCGATACGATGTGTATAGTCTGTAAATAAAAACCATTTACATTAGATTATAGAAATTTTCCTTCTTATTAAAGAAACCGTTTTGCTATATATACCTTCGATTGTCTTGGCCATATCGTAGTTAATAACCATAGACACATCTTTAATATCGATACCACGTCCAGCGACGTCGGTAGCAACCAGAATGTCTTTACTACCTCCTTTAAGTGAAGCAAGGGCGTACTCTCTCTGTTCTTGTCCTTTACCACCATGAAGTGTACAAGCGTTGTACTAAAACCCATAGAAATTTATGTTTAAGTATAAAATCAAATTAATTGAACGGAAGGAATATAAAATAAAATGTTCATCTTACTCCAAGTTTCTCCAATCCTCTGGCAAGTACATCAGCTCCTTTCTTTTGATTGACGAAAATAATGATTGGAGGTTCAACACCCCGACTGAGGATCTCCATGAGCTTTCTTCTCTTGTCCGCCTCTCCCATTATGTGCACAATTTGTTCGGTACGTTCGGTAGGTTTACCAATACTACCGATATACACGACTGATGGTCTCCTCAGGTATGTCCTAGCCAATCTTTCCACTGCTGGTGGCATAGTAGCTGTAAACATCACAGTTTGTCTGTACTTCTTTTTAGTATTGTAATTAGCGAGCAGCTTTTCTTCATTTTCGGCGTCCTCGTTGTCCGGCTTGAGATTTGTTACCGGCATATATTCTAAAATCTTCTGTACATCTGGTTCAAAACCCATGTCTATCATTCTGTCGGCTTCATCAAGAACAATATATGTACACTGGTTCAGTACTAAGTATCTATTTTCTAAGACGTCTATCAATCTACCAGGAGTTGCAATAACAATCTGTAAAAACATGATTGTTTAAAAAAAAAAACTGAATGAATGTCTTTACGAATTATTGTAAATTTTAATTACCTCACAACCCATTCTTAATTTCAATCCCTGTTCTTCCCTGGAAAGACCACCGACGACGACCACTGTTCTGATTCCTAATGGTTGTCCAAATTTATTGGTTTCTTCTTCGATTTGCTGCGCCAACTCACTGAAATAATATCAAATATGTAAACAGTTGTGCAGTATACTTTAATATTGCAACAAATAATTAAGTTTCTATTGCTTAGTTACCGAGTTGGCGCTAAAATTATACTGTAAGGTCCTTGATCTACTTCCTTAAGACATTCAATTTTAGGCAGACTCGTAATCCACACCAGAAGTGGTATAAGGTAAGCCAGAGTTTTACCGGAACCAGTTTCGGCTACACCAATAATATCTCGATTTTGTAAACCGATTGGAATAGCTTGCCGTTGAATAGGCGTGAGATCTTTGTAACCAACTTTATCAATAATATCCAAGATTTCTTTAGGAAATCCAGATTCCTTCCACGACCGGATCGGATCAGGTATTCTTCCACCCTTGATAGTGATATTGTAATCTTCTCGGAAAATACGCCAATCGCGCTCCGTCATTTCGTCTTTTGATTTTTCTGACCAATGACGATCATCCCATTTTTGCTTTTCTTCTTTCCTTTTTACTTTTTTTAATCGCACCCTGTAAAATTTTAAATGACAATAATTGATAAGTAAACATATCTACATTGAGTCCTTTTTTATACATGAAAAATTACATACTTTTCTTGTTCTTTTTCAGCTTCTGTCCTTCTCTTTTCCAATAATTCTCCATAAAATTTGCTTTGATCGCGTTTTTGAGCTTTAATGTCAATACCAGCTAAATTTCCTCTCCCAAAGAACTGTACCTGATGTCTCTCTTTATAAATATTATTGTAATCAACTGACGTGTCTTCTGTGGTATCCCAATCAAATACGAATTTACGATCATTGAGTCTTCTCACGCGACGTTTCTTTTTTATTAGTCCAAGATATCGTTCTTTTATTGCCTCCACTTCCTTTTCTTTATCCTTGCCTTTAATATCTTCATCACGAGATCTTTCATTCTCTCTGCGTCTGTATAAATAAAATTTCATATGAGCAACAACTTTTTTTATTTGATAAATAGGAATAGATAGAAGAGTTTCCACAATTTACCTATCACGATCATCCCATTCTCTGTTATTACTTGAGCTAGACCTTTCAGTCTGTGGTAATAATTTTCTCTGTTCTTCTTGCTGCTTTCTCATTGCATTCACTTCTTCTTGCCTTTTTTGTAATGCCAATGCTGCACGTTCTTGTTTGGTGAGGAATTTTGGTTTAGCACGAGCTTCTTCTTCTGCTTTTTTCTTAGCCAGCAATTCTTCTAAACTAAGAGGTTCTTTTTTGGATACTAATTTTGCCTTCTCATCTGCATCCTCTTCCTTATCTTCTTCCTTCTTAGCTTGGTTCTTACTATCCTTTTTCTCATCTTCAGCTGAAGGACTTGGCTTCCGTTTCTTATCATCTTTGCTCTTGTTATCTTTCTCATCTCTTCTGTCTCTAGACTTATTGCGTCCCTTGTCTCTACTTCTATCAAGATCTTTTTCTCTAGATCTATCGCGTTCCCTATCTCTAGTTCTATCTATATCCTTTTCTCTTGAGCGTTCTCTACCACGAGACTTATCCCTTTCACGAGACCTAGATCTCTTTCTATCTGTTTTACGATCTTTTGATCTGCTTCTACTTCTTCTTCGTTCTCTATGTTCTCTATCTCTATCCCTATATTCACGATCTCTATCTCTATCCCTGTCTCTTTCGCGTGATCTGCTCCGTCTACCAGACTTTTTATCATAGCTTTTATTCATTTTTTAAATTCACTGTAAAATAATATATATATAAATTATTAACAATATTCAAGTGTATTCAAAATAAAGTCGATATGCTACAAAATTCAAAAATAAAAGATCCATTACTTTTATGAATAAGCTGTATACTTGAATATTTACAAGTTTGTCAAATAATAAACTGATGCTTTTAGAGGTTATGCGTCTGTAATACTTTTATGAATATATATTAATAGACATATTAAAATACTGATTTTTAAAATAAAAAAAAAATTTATCATTTGCCTATAAGTGAACATAAACATAAACAATAGAATGGATTATGTAGTACGTCGTTGATATAATATTGCGGTCAGGTTATTGCGATATATCACAACACTTTCATTTTAATTTTTATTGATTAAATAGACTTTGGCTATTATGAAAGTCCCGTTAATTATAATAATTACTTACCAATATAGATTCATTTAAAAAAAAACGTTAATTCTCACAATGTTCTTGTTGCTCCAAAAAATGGATTGTTTTCATTTATTTATCTCTCTCACTATACATTATTGTATCATCAGACCGAAGTTATCGTTAAGGCAGGAAATTTGTGTCGAAGATAAGGTAGAGTACAGTAGGTAAAGTAGTTTCCGTATAAGTATATATATAAATTATATGATGTAAAGTAACCGTCTGCTGCAAATTGTTCGCAAAATTCAATTGCAGTGCGTTAGATAAGAACCTTTAATTTATTATTCTAATCATTTCTTAATATATTATACTGACATCAGTGTATATCATAATATCTTTCGTTCATTTAATTTACCAATCCAATTCTCTCAATTAAATTAAGATCAAAATCACTCAGCTCCAAAAACAAAAAGAATTCGCAACAATTAATCATGTACAATACATAATCGATGCACAATCATCAAAAAAATGTAGGTACCTTCAGAGTTATTGCGCGCATGACAACGCACCAAAAAAATAGCGCGACTCGCGCATGCGCCTTACACGATTATACTATACTTATAAATATATATTGTAACGGGTTGCCACTGCGCGGTTTTGGTGTTTTTTTTTCTGTTTTGTTTAGGCACATCAGCCGCACAATACCCGCGTAGACTCTCTCTTTCATTCAGTACATCGCGTACATGCGCGACTGTGATATATGTAGATCCGGTTCATCTCAGCCAAAAACAAATAATAACCTTCTTCGCGAGTGCGTGTGTGTCAACAAGAATATTATATATACATATACATCATCAACGAAAGAGTAGGCTCCGGACTCCGGAGAAAGTCGGATGATCAAGAGTGAGAGACCGCGAATATACTTACATAGCTCTTTCTCTCTCACTTTATAGCGCGTCAGTCGCGCAGAGCGCGGGACTGCACCATCTCTCGTGTATAGGTACATAGAGCAGCCTCTTCACGTAGGTATAGAGCTCCTGGGGCCGCTGCGAGACATGCGAAGATGGCGTCATCCCAGGATGCTTGGTATCTGTCGCTGCTCGGCTTGGCCGAGAACTTTCGCACTTCCAACCCTCCAAGTATCAAGTCCTGTATTCAGTGTCTCCAGGCGGTATTCAATTTCAAGCCACCGCCGAGAGTCGAGGCAAGGACACATCTGCAGCTTGGAAACATACTGCTCACCTACACGAAAAACATAGATCTCGCCCGGACGCATCTCGAGCGAGCGGTAAGTATACTAGTGGTTGACTTAACCTACTTCATTCATTTTGGAGAGTTGCTTGTGATTGTTGTCTGTGAATGACTTTTGTTTGTATTATAGTGGCAGCTGAGCCAGACCATCAACCAGTTCGATGATGTCAAGTTCGAGGCTGCTAGTGTACTGGCAGAGCTGTACGAGCAACAGCAGCAGTCCAGTCTCAGTCAGAGCATACTGCGCAAGGCCATCGAGCTGTCGCAGCACAATGTTTACTGGCACTGTAGACTCATATTCCAGCTGGCTGTGAGTTTTCTTTCATCTTTTGAGTGAGGAACAATTTGGTTTGGCAGGGTGGGAGTTAATGTCTTCTCGTTGGATTGCAGCAAATTCATGCGTCTGAGAAGGACTTGAATGCAGCCGGAGGTTTGCTGGCTGTTGGCGCTGACTACTCACAGATAAGCAATGCCAATTACACAAAGGTCCTATTTATTCTGAGTCGGTGTATGCTATTGCTGATCGACAAGAGGTTTGCGGATGCTCAAGTATTGCTCAATCCTACTGGACACCAGGTTGAGAACTGGCAGGGTAATTCACATCAAAAGGAATACTTGAGGGTGTACTATCTGGTACTGCAAGTTTGTAATAACTTGATGTCTGGACAGGTGAGATTTACACTGTTTTGTTTTATGATCAACGATTTTGTTTTAATGGATATTGGTATTTAATCAAGTACTTTATACAGGTGAAGAGTGTGAAACCGTTTTTGAAGCAATTGCAACAGAGTATACAAACAATTATGGCTCCTACGTGGCCTTCTGATGATATTGTCACTGGCCCTCATATAGGTGACATGTTCATCTGGATGCCAAAGGAGCACTTGTTTGTTCTTGTTTACTTGATCACAGTGATGCATTCCATGCAGTCCGGTTATATGGACAAAGCTCAAAAATACACGGACAAAGCTCTGGCTCAAATAGAAAATTTAAAACGTACGTATAACATTTATTAATTTGATACGCTGTATTACGTGCATCAAATAGAACTATAACAAATTTTGCTCTTCAGTTGTTGAGAACAAACCTATTCTTTCGGTTTTTCAACTCATGCTGTTGGAGCACATAGTGATGTGTCGACTAGTTATGGGAAACAAAAGCTCAGCACTTTCTGAAATTTCTCAAGCTTGTCAGTTGTGTAGGCAACAGCCTAAATTACTGCAAAATCATAGAGCACAATTGCATGTGTTACTTGGTCTGTATGCCATGTCTATGAATTGTATGGAAGAAGCAGAAGCTCAACTCTTGTCGGCGTTAAACGTTAGTAGTAATAAACTGTATGGTTTTATTGTACATCATTCAATATTATACATTGATCAATATTATCATAATGTATGTTTTAGAAATCGCAAGAAAGGGAACTGGTCACGTTTGCAAATTTGAATTTGGCAATAATCTATCTGAGGACGAGGCGAGACAACGATTTAGGAACATTGTTAGAAAGGATAAACCCAGAAGCTTTGCCGTCCCTTTCGCATTCTTTGAGAGCAGCGGCTTACTATGTGCAGGGTCTTCAAGCATTTTTCCTAGCTCGATATAACGAAGCCAAGTAATTATAAATGGCTGTTTATGCATGCAACAAGTAGTCACGTAATATATCGGCACATATTAATTTGCTATTTCTTTGTAGGAGGTCCCTTCGAGAAACGCTGAAACTGGCAAATTCGGAAGACTTGAACCGATTAACTTCGTGTAGTCTTGTACTTCTTGGTCACATATTCCTATCGTTAGGAAACAACAGAGAGTCTATGAATATGGTGACACCTGCTATGCAATTAGCATCAAAAATACCCGATGTTCATGTACAGTTGTGGGCAACAGCAATTTTAAAAGGTAAAATTTGAGCTTATATTTTCTTGAATTTAATAGAATTGTCGAGCTGACGAATACTTAATTTTTCTATCTAGATTTAAACAGAATATGCGGTGATCAAGGTCGGGAAAACGAAGCGTATCAGATGCATTGTACATTTTCTCAAACCCTACTCAAGGATCACTTCCAAAGTACACAAATGAGCGAACATTCTCTAATTCAATGGACTGAAGGTCCAATTCCCATGCTACCAAATAACTCACCTGCTTCTACATCGCAGGCAATCCTATAGTGTACAGATACAGATTTACTCTCTTACAAATTTACCTGAGGATATTATACATCAAAATTTTATTTATAGAAAACCAACAAAATTACCTTGAGCCACTTGTTAGATCAACATGTACAGATTTTGGTGTATAGTATTCTCAAGTTCATTTCATTTCTCATTATATTAGAAATTATCACGGTGTATTTAGTAGAACAAGACACTAGAAGAAAAAATTGATTTTCGTCATCTTTTCTTTCTAGTACAAAGCGAATCAAATCTTGAAATACTTCTTCAAAGCGCCTAACTGCATAAATGTATGTTAAAAAACTAGATATATATTATTTTGTTGAATGACTATCACTCATGTTGTATTTATGTTTAAAACATTAATCGATTTTCGGCGGCACAAATATTTGAGCTCGTCGAAAATCGAATAATTTATTAAACAATATATAAATATATATATAAATGATAAAAAGTAGGAAGAATTTTTGCATAATACATTCAGTTTGTGTTTTTATGAAACAAGAAACAAGAAATATTATAATAGAATTTTGTATAAGTGGATATAACTTTTTAAAGCCAAATTGATGACAGGAATTTCTTAAGTCTGAATTTATTATGCAATATTCGTCCTAGATAGGGTAAAAATTATCAATTAATTTATGTAGATTTCTTTCTACATTATTTATTGTCAGTCATCATCTTTCGGTCTCATGGATTATCTGTAATACTAATTATTATATTATGGGTACCAAATGAATTATACGAATTTGTATAAAACGGTCAACTGTATTTTAGAATCAGTTGTGCAGTACTATCGATTTTCAAAGTTGGGGACAGCAACATTGTAAATAATGAAATATACAAAAAGTTGATAGATTTGTTAACTCTATTGTATGTATTACTCATGTTGCACATTTTTTAATTAAAAGCCCAAAAGGACGAAGTCTGAATATCTTTTAAAAGCTCAGAACTGATGCATCATTGTAAATAATAATAATAATAATAACAATAATGATAACAATATGCGGCAAATTAAGTTAATGTCCTACTAATTTTCCTTAACCTAGGACTAAAATTTTCAAAAGTGATTTAAATGGAGAATATGATTATTTATAAAATACAATATTAAAAATATTAAAAAAGTAAGACGACATATTGTAGTTTTGAAACACTAGAAATTATTCGCAATATAGCTCTGTATGATTGTATCTAGGTAGATATCAAGGTTCTAGAATCAAAATATTACTAGAAACTTGCACTCCAAGACGTACGTACAAATTTAAATTAATAAGCCAGTTAAATGAAAAGTAATATAAGAATGACAAATTTTAAGAAGAGTATGTTTGTTTAAACTTGTACAAAAATCGTTTTGTATATCACATTGTATACAAAGAAAAACCGAGTGTTTAAATATAGTAGATTTAAGTAATTTTTTTATAAGCGTGTGGCTAGTTGTGTAAATGTACATGCATCCAATACAAATATTAGTAATTTCATTTTGTAAATTCTGCTTTATATTCTTATATACATATACGTGCATGAGCTTCATAGCAAATAATATTAAACGAACATCATTGTCA
>UCQR01000095.1:0-19938 GCA_900474235.1 Cecidostiba semifascia
TGATCTAGCTGATGGATGGATTGCACGTACCTGGACTTCGCAAGCTTCAAAGCTTGGAAGTTTTCTCGACCCAGTGGCAGACAAATTGTTAGTTGGCACAATGTTCCTGTCTTTAACATGGGTTGGCTTGATTCCTGTACCACTCACGTGCCTAGTAGTAGCAAGAGATGTTGCCCTGGTAGCCGGTGCATCGTATGTTAGATATCGTTCTCTACCACCACCGGTAAGAAACATTGATTTTGCTTTACTTCCACTTCAACTTGTGTTCTTCAAGTAAAGACTTTTCTGAACTTACTTTTATAGAAAACCTTGGCAAGGTATTTTGATGCTACACATGCTACGGCACAGTTGGCACCAACAATGATAAGCAAGTTCAATACAGGGGTACAACTAATACTGGTAGCTGGAACTCTAGCAGCTCCTGTATTCCACTTTGTTGATCATCCGATTCTCCAAGGATTGTGTTATCTTACAGCAATAACAACCATTGCTGGTGGTGTGAGTTATTTGATAACAAAAAATACTTACAAAATTTTGTCCAAAAAAAATAACTCCACTAGGCAATCTTCTTCATGTAAAAATGATAATTAAAAAATCAATGTATAAAGCCGTTAATTCTATGTACATATTTATCAAATCTTTTGCAAAACTAAATATTATGAATCAACATTTATTTACACAAGTCCTGAATTTTTACATTCTTTAATAAAAGTATTGGTCAAATTGATATTTCTCATATGCGTGTTCTTCTATATGAGAATGATCATATTCTATACCAATAAAATCAATTTCAAGTCTGAATGGACCAGTGATTTTATCAGCTATGGTAAAACTAACTGCACTTATCTCGTTTAGAGGTATTGGTGGATTTCCAGCTTGTACTCGACCCTTATAGGCAAACAAGAATTTGGAAAATGGAATTCTCACATGTTGCCAGTATGGGCCACCTCTGGTCCATATGAAATAGTGGTAAATATCATACATACAAACATCGGTCTCTTTGTGAAGATGCAAATTAACTGCATAAACTCTTCCATCGCCCCTTACCCTAAAGACTAGATGTGTAAAAGCAGACCAATCAAGTGGTTTCTTGGACTTGAAAGGAGTAAGACGTGGTGTCATTTTAAGGTTACAATAACCTGTATGTTTTATTTCACCGTCTGGAGGTAGTTTTGTGTCCAAAAAACCATGAAACAATCCTTTTGATTGAGGAGTGAAATCCAATCTATAAATTAAAAAAAAAATAGATTTTTATGTAGACAACGATTCTTTTAATGTTGTAATAATACACTTACTGAGCAGTTGAAAATCCAATATTATTATCTTTGTCAGTTGTCACAACCCAATCTTTTAATTCTTTTGGATCACCAGTGAATCTCCAAACAAGATCTACTTCACCTTCAGTGTACACAAGTCTGGGGCCGCGAATTGCATTATTTTTTAACTGTGAAACCCATTCCTTGACTCCAGTTTTAAGCAATTCCAATTCCAAAAGAACACGTTTTTTGAAAGACCACTTTTCCCATTCTTTCTGCTCATCTGATTTTTGATAATAACCTTCTTTATCGGGAGATTCATAAAATAAAGATGTGCACTTGGATGTATGCAAACTTCTTTTACTTATATTACGCAGTACTATTCGACCCCATGGAACTGTCATCATTAGCTAAAAATATTTATGTTTAATCAACTTGAGATTTTATAAATAAAATAAGAATAATCCAGTTTTATTCCACAACTTGTATGTGTATTATATTAGAAAAATTGCCTAGTAGGTTATGAAAATAATATGAAAATATTAGAAATGATGCAAAAACTGTTTACCATAATAAGGTGTATTAGATGAATTCGAAAAAAACGTGGAACTGATTCTTTTTATTTGTATCTCATTGTTTGTTATTATTTCTTCAAAGAAATGCAGATTTGGAATATAGTCTGTTTCTGCTTTCTGCTAAAAACTTTTCCCTACCTCATTTGATTAACACTGGCCAATCTTTGGCGCCACTATACCCTTAACAAAAAGCTATAGTATTACCGGTATGAATGAAAAGGATCAACATGGCTAGTTTAAGGTTACTGAAACAAAATAAATTAATTTTTTCGTATAGTAAGCAAAGACAACTTAGAAATCATGGGTCACAAGCGAAATTACATTCAAAAACTTTTTCTACAAAGGATTCGGAAGTTGTTCTTAATTTTTCTAATGGGTAAGTTTAATTTATGACCTTCCACATAACCTATAACCTATACGTTTTAATCATTTTTATATTATAATTTTTGTCCAAATATTTGTAAATAAGAACTCTAGTGCGTTTTTTTTTCTTCTTCAATACTAGAATATAAAACTTTGATTTTTATATTATATTTTTTTCTATTGATTCACTTATAAATTAAATTATTTCATAATTTTGTGACATTTATTGTTTTAGAAAAAACATGAAATTGTCAACAGGCAAGTATGCCCGCTTGGCTGATGGATGCGCCGTTGCAACCTTAGGCGATACCTCTGTTATGGTGACAACTGTTAGTAGATCTCAATCATCCGGTGCAAACTCATTTTTACCTTTGGTTGTAGACTACAGGCAAAAAGCTGCCGCAGCTGGTCGTATTCCTACAAATTTTTTCAGAAGAGAACTGGGTTATACAGAACATGAAATTTTGACTAGTAGATTAATCGACAGATCACTGCGTCCATTATTTCCACAAAAATATAATTATGAAACTCAAGTAGTCTGTAACATGTTAGCCCTGGATGGAAACAATGATCCAGATGTACTTTCTATTAACGGAGCTTCAGCTGCATTGGCTGTATCGGATATTCCATGGAATGGACCTGTTGGTGCTGTGAGAGTAGGATTTATTGATAATGAAGTTTTAATTAATCCCACAAGGCGAGAAATACAACAGAGTTCATTAAATCTCATTATAACAGCCACTCAACAAAATTTAGTTGTTATGCTTGAAGGTTCTGCAGATAATATTTTAGAACCTGAATTAAGAAAGGCTTTGAAAGCTGGAGTAAAGGAATGCCAGATTATTGTGCAAAGTATTCAAAAACTTCAGAAAAAATTTGGCAAACCAAAAAGAACAGTAGAACCTCCAGCTCAGCTTCCAGAAGAAATCTTGGAATCAATAAAATCTCTTTCTGAAATGAAACTCCGGGAAATATTTTCAGATTATAAACATGACAAATTATCCAGGGATAATGCTCTTAATAATTTACGTAATGAAGTATTAACAATCATGAAGACGAATTACTCAGAGTTAGATGTGGGACTTACATTAGAAGCTTATTCAGAATACAGTAAAAAACTTTTTAGGTCTCTGATATTTGAAAAGAACTGCAGGTATGAATTTGATATTCATAATTTCTTTTTATTGTAATTCACAACTGAAATAAGAATTAAAAGATAGAATATAAATGCTTAATTTCGTACATTATTAATCTTGGTTTCCAAATTTATGTTGAACAGGTGTGATGGTCGAAAATTGACTGATCTCAGGAACATTACATGTCAAGTGGATTTATTTAAACCTCTCCATGGTTCAGCATTATTCCAGAGAGGTCAAACACAAGTTCTCTGTACAGTAACGCTTGATTCACCAGACAGTGCTCTAAAAATGGACACTATATCAATGTTATCAAATGGAATAAAAGAAAAAAATTTCTTTTTACATTATGAATTTCCGCCATATGCTACAAATGAGACTGGACGTACTGGTCCTGTGGGCAGAAGAGAAATGGGTCATGGAGCTTTAGCTGAAAGAGGACTGAGAGCTGTATTACCAAAAGATTATCCATTTACCATTAGATTAACAAGTGAAGTTTTGGAATCAAATGGCATGATCATTTTTTAATCGCCTATTTTCTTGAGACATTCCTATACCACTCATACATACTAAATGTACATTATTTCTTGAAGGTTCATCATCCATGGCTTCGGTATGTGGCGGTAGTTTAGCTTTGATGGATGCAGGTGTACCAATATCAGCCCCTGCTGCTGGTGTGGCTATTGGATTAGTTACAAATTACGAAAAAGATACTAAGCATATACAAGATTACAGAATTCTCACTGATATACTGGTAAATGAACTTAATTACTGTTTAATATTATGTACAGTTTTGTTAGTTTCATCTGATCTATTGTTCTAACAGGGAATCGAAGATTATTTAGGAGATATGGACTTTAAAATAGCTGGTACAAAAAAAGGTATTACAGCACTGCAAGCTGATATAAAAATTTCAGGTCTTCCACTCAAAATTGTGATGGAAAGTCTCGAACAGGCATCTGATGCTAAGAGTCAGATTCTAAGTATAATGAATGAAGCTATATCCAAACCAAGAACTAACAAAAAGCATAATATGCCTGTTACTGAAACAATCGAAGTTCCTGTTCATCTTAGGGGAAAACTACTGGGAATAGGCGGCAATAACGTAAAAAAAATATTTTTACAAACTGGTGTTCATGTGAGTTTAACTTCATTTCTTCTTCTACAATTTCTTGTATAAGTATTCATGAATTTCTGCATTTTTTAATAGATAAATCAAGAAGAAGATACTAAATTCATATTATTTGCTCCAAATGAAGCTGCTATGGATGAAGCAAAAGAAACTATTAGTCAATTAACGAAACAAGATCGTGAACCCACATTGGAGTTCGGAGGAATTTATACAGCAAAAATTGTCGAAATCAAAGATATAGGAGTCATGATCACACTTTATCCTTCTATGTCTCCAGCGTTACTTCATAACTCTCAGTTAGACCAACGAAAAGTTAATCATCCTAGTGCACTAGGTTTCGAAGTTGGCCAAGAAATACAAGTAAAATATTTTGGTAGAGATCCAGCTTCAGGTAACATGAGATTATCACGAAAAGTTCTTCAGACGACAAATTTGGCAAGGAAAAATTTTACCGATTCGTCCTCGTGAAGTAAGTTGCTTGCAGTTACAATGTACATCAATATAAAATTGACTTGTGAGTGATAAAAGAAAGAGATAATTACACCAAGTTCATTACTTAAAATCTTCACTCGAATAACATTCTATTTTTATTGACGAGGAATTTTCGTCAACTGCTGTTGAGAAGTCAAAGATATAATATTTGTAAATATAAAGCTTCATAAATAAGATCGAAATATATATTAAGTAAAAAATCTAATACTACTTTAGGTAATGTAAAATACTATCTATAAAACGATTACAAATGTTATGCAATTTTTTACAAATGTTTGTAAATTAGTGTTTAATGTTAAGTTAAATACATTTTATCACTGAATAATTGATATCCTTACTTTCTTACAACTGGAGACGTTTTATTAAAAAAAATAAATATTTGTCAGTCTATATAACATATACGTTTGCAGAACACATAGGTATTAAAATATTCTTCTTTTACGCATTCCTCTTATGTATTTTCCTAAAGCAAAATAAATGACTTCCTAGTTCACATGACTATGGGGTCTTGTAAAAAAAATTAATATGTGTTAAATGTCAGGCGTAAAAGAGTTAAACTTGCAAACAAGCAAAGTTTTCTAAATTCGGTACACATTTTATACAGCACATTGTTTAAAGATATTATATTATATACTTCATTCTAAGTATAGCTTCATTTTCCCCCCTCGATCAATCTCGAATATTCACTCATAGAAACACGATAAGTAGCTGTAGATTGTATAACCATACATCTTAAGATTATCAGTCGTCTCTCAAAAGGCTATAGACCAATAAACGTTCGATGCACGAAAAGGCCACAAAACAACAATAATGAACAGAGACCCGAACTGAGCGTTAATGAGGTTCTGGAGAAACCCTAATAACGTCGGCCGACGGCGTGGCGGCAAACAGGGGACGACACAACAGAGGCCAGGTCAACACGCACATCTGACGCGCAACTCCTTGGGATGCATTACGAGGACCCGTTATTCCACCACTTCACCCACCCACACCCCCACTCCAGGACCCAGGATGCTAAGGAGGAGGAGAGGCCAGAGGACAGCTGCTTCAGAAGAGAAAAGAATCAAGTCAGTCTAGCTCGACACACGCTACAGAGTTCGCTTCTTGCTCCAAGAGTACTTAACGCTTAAATAAATGCAACGACACAGATCATCAGTCTAAGTCCTGCTTACAGCTTAAAACAACCTTATACGCTATTTTACCCGATCAACTTCGGCTAAAATCTAACTGCTTGTTCACACAAAGTTATCTCGTTCACAATTTCTGTTGATTCAAATCTCGCGCGCGCATTCACCATTCACGCTACCAACTTCAGCCTTTCTCAAGTTCTTCGTCAGAGGGCCAAAGCGTTGTTTCTGTTTCTGTGTCGTATTGACGTATATATATATATATATATAGGTACGGGTCTGATCTGATGATACCTACTTCGTTAGTTCCTTCTCTGGCTGCACTGTAGTAGCTGTTTGTCAGGCGTCGTTGTTGGAGTCAGAGAGAGCAACAACAGAAAGAAAAGCGTAGCATATATTGTCATAAGCAAAAATGGCGGAAGACAGGTCACGTCGCATCCCAGCCGCACAGAATGAAGATTTGTCGAATGTTGAGTTCGAAACCAGCGAAGATGTCGAAGTTATTCCGACTTTCGATAATATGGGCCTCAGGGACGAACTTCTTCGAGGAATCTACGCTTATGGTGAGTTATTTCAACAGATTTTCGAAATAGTTCAGTTTCTAACCTCAAATACTTAATGTAGCTTTTTCGGAGTTTGTTTTTGCGTCGTTGTTTCCATATTTACCGCTTGTTTCAATAAAACAACTGAGATTGTAGACCTTTTGAAACAATCGTAATGCACGATGTTTTTGCAACAAACATTTTTATACCAATAAAGCGCAAAAGCGTAACCACTGTATACTTGATTTGTAGGTTTTGAGAAGCCATCAGCTATTCAACAACGTTCTATCAAACCCATAATGAAGGGCAGGGATGTTATTGCACAAGCTCAATCTGGTACTGGTAAAACAGCAACATTCTCAATTGCCATTTTGCAATCTCTTGACACGCAGTTGCGTGAAACACAAGTTTTGGTTCTTTCACCTACGAGAGAACTGGCCACACAAATTCAGAAAGTTATTCTAGCTTTGGGAGATTTCATGAATGTTCAATGCCATGCTTGCATTGGTGGTACAAATTTAGGTGAAGATATTAGGAAACTTGATTATGGACAACATGTTGTTTCTGGAACTCCAGGAAGAGTATTCGGTGAGTTAAAAAAGTGACTTTTCTTCAAATTACAGATTTCAAAATTTAAGATGAAGATTGCTAATTTAAAAATTTATTTACAGACATGATCAAGAGGAGAGTGTTGCGTACAAGGGCAATCAAGATGTTGGTTCTTGATGAGTCTGATGAAATGTTAAACAAAGGTTTTAAGGAACAAATTTATGATGTCTACCGATACCTTCCACCAGCAACTCAAGTTGTATTAGTATCAGCCACGCTACCTCATGAAATTCTAGAAATGACTAGCAAATTTATGACAGACCCTATTCGAATTCTCGTTAAACGGTAATTTTTATTTTACATACACACTTATGACAATATGCTTAAAAAAAAAAGATAGTGACTATTCTAATAAAAAAAATTTTGTTTACAGTGACGAGTTGACTTTAGAAGGAATCAAACAATTTTTCGTTGCTGTAGAACGTGAAGAATGGAAGTTTGATACGCTTTGTGACTTGTACGATACACTCACAATCACACAAGCAGTTATATTCTGCAACACTAAACGTAAGGTCGATTGGTTGGCAGAGAAGATGAGGGAAAACAATTTCACAGTTTGTTCAATGCATGGTGATATGCCACAGAAAGAAAGAGATAACATCATGAAGGAGTTCAGATCTGGTCAAAGGTATGTACTGAATATTTATATTTTCATTAATATCAAGGTTTGTAGTTTCTAGGTAAATTAAACATTTTTTTTTCTTTTTTATTCATTACAGCCGAGTATTGATCACCACAGACGTATGGGCCAGAGGAATCGACGTACAACAAGTGTCCCTTGTTATTAATTACGATTTACCAAATAACCGTGAGTTGTATATTCATAGAATAGGTCGCTCAGGTCGTTTTGGACGTAAGGGTGTTTCGATCAACTTCGTAAAGAATGACGACATTAGGATTCTTCGAGATATTGAACAATATTATTCCACGCAAATAGACGAAATGCCTATGAACGTGGCCGATTTAATTTAAAATTTTATTTTATTCTATTGAATTGAATTAATTGCGTTTAGAAATTAATTTTAAGTATAGTAAAAACGTGGATTCACGAAATTTGTTACTTTTTTTTGTATTCCTCATTCGAGTTATACAATTAATTTTCTAAAAAAGAGACTAGAAATGTAAAAATGAAGTCGTATATTCATTGTGAGCAAAATATGAGCGGATTACTAGAGCAATAGGTATATTTAAAATTAAATTATATTTATCATTAAATTTCTATCAATGATAAAACTTCAATTTTCTTGTAAAATAACACGTTATCAATAAAAAAAATCTTAATATTAATATTTGTTATTATTTATACATATTTGGAGCAGTCATGAACCGCCCATACATACAATAATGGCAGATCTTGAGAAATAGCTGTGAGTTTCTACCCTCATACTGACCAAGTAGACCTAGACAGAAAAAATCAATAACCACCCCTATAGCATGCTCAGCAACACAATGTAGTGCAGTGGTTTCTTCAGTAGGTAAAGATGATTCTACCCGTGATATGCTCGCGAACGTAGTGAAAAGTCGAGAGAAATGAAAATGCTACGTTGATTATTAACTTTTGTAAATAAATTGAACGACAAAAACCGAGCTTATTGTACGAAAATGAAGAATCGTTTGCAAGAAGTAGAATGAAAATGGGAGGCCGTTCGTGGCGTAAAGTGCAATCTCGTCTGGGGACAACAATGTAAATAAGTAGAAAAATATGGCTAGCGACGGCGGAGGTTTTGTTCTTTAACATTTTTTTCGATAGTCAAAGTAAAAAAAATATGGAGCAGCAAGAAGATTGCGGAAGAAATTTGAGAAACCAAGTTGTCTGTCGCTTTCAGCATGATTACAAACATGATGGAGCATGCCCACCAAGTAAGATAGCTCTCTTGATAGTTTATAAGCTTTTTATAGAATCTGACTTTAAACAACAAATTTCTATTGTATTTGCAAATTTAATACTATTTATTTTATTTATCAAAATCCTTGAACCTCTATGAAACAATATGTGGGCTGATCAAGGATCAGCTGTCGTATTGAAACTTGAGGGTAAAAAACTTTTCAGACATACGTATCTATATTGGCAGTTCTCAGCTTTATTTTTCTAATATTGTTGGGAAAATTCTTATTTTTTTATGAATAACAATATTTTAAAAGTTTGTTTATTCATTGATCTGTAAAGGTATCGCAAATAAAGACTATCCCATCTTAACATATCAAGGCTATATTATTAGTTTATGAATGCTAAGATTTACATATAAACATTTTGAAATACAAATTTTTAATGTTAAAAGTATTGGTCGTTTTCTGTGTTCCACTAATTTATTAATTTAATTATATTCCAAATTTCACAAAAGCAAAACAACCAGTTACGCAGCAGCCTGAGAGGTCAACTATTTGCATCGCTGTTTATCTCATGTCAGAAGTCTGCCTAACTATGGACATAGAGCGAAATGCAACAGCTCAGCAAATCATCAATATAGTTCAAGCGGATCCAGAACTAGCTCTAGCAAAGACACCACCATTCACTAGTAGTCAACCCGTCTTTGCCCTGTGGTTGTGCTCATCACAGCTGGAAGTACAGCTAAGGCCAAATCATAAACCATTGGACTTGGCAACAAAGTGGCCTCGATTAGTCAATAAATATGGTTCACAGAGGAGTAGGGACAGTGACGAAGAGCCTATATTGTATTTTCGAAGAAATGTCTTTTTGTCAAGGAGGGATGAGGAGCAGATAAAAGAACCAAAAATTATGGAACTACTTTATGCAGAGGCAAAAAAAAATGTACTCGATGGTAAGAATTATTCATTCTAATTATTATTACCTTCATAATAATTTGAATTATAATTGTGACCAATAAGCAAAACTTGACACAACTAATGAACTTTTAGGAAGATATCCCTGTGAAAGCCAGGCGCGCTATGCGAGTCTAGGTGCTCTGCAAGCTCGCATCGAGTTAGGCCCTTACAACGTCCAAGCCCACACGTTAGCCTTCTTTCGCAAGCATCGAGGTCGCTTTCTGCCGCACCATTACAACTCGCCTTCGCTGCTGCTGGGTCTGGGCTTTGGTCTGGGCCTCGTAGGGGGAAAGGGCGCGCCCGAGGCTCGACTACTCGAACAGTACAAGCGCATACCCAATCACTCGGGCACGAACACAAACCCGCGCAAGCTCGTGAGAAAGTATCTCGAGTTTTGCTGGGGACTACCCTGCTACGGGGCCGCCTTCTTTCAGGGTCAGATCGAGAGGCCTGTCCGAGGCTTGGCTTCTTGGATAACAAATCGCGACCTACCAGTGCTCATCGCGATAAATACCATTGGCGTGTACATAGTCGACGATGCACAATGCGTGAGTCTCAATTCGGTGTGCGCTTTAGCTATATTATCTACCGATGGAATGAACTAGTGACAAATAAAAATATAATTTTCCAGAGTCTGTTGTTAGGATTAAGGTATTCAGAATTGAATTGGGAAATGGCCAAGCCTTCTGACGAGGGCAATCCAGATTGCTTGCCTTGCTTGTTTCTCCAATTTCCCGTGCGAGAAAACGGCGCACGTGTATATAAAATACTACAAGTATTCTCAAGACAAGTGAGCATTTTATTTGACCATTGTATGATTGCTTATGATTTGTAACAGCTATAAAATAGGTTCGAAAATTTTGGTAAACGACTAGATATTAATTCAAATATTTCTAGTAAAAAAAAATAAGAAAAAAAAGTAAAATTATACCCACACTACTTACATATAAAATTAAAATTTCTGGTGATTTTTAGGCAATAATGATGGACACGCTGATATCTGGTTTTGCTGAAGAAAGCAGACAAAGTGAAGCAGCTGATGAAAATGTAAATGCTAACAACAGATTACAAGATAATTCGATGTTATCAAACGTTGGGAGTTTCACAAATAAGCTTAGTAAATTCACCCTTGCTACGTTCGATGACGAAGGTAACTTGATGGATAAAATGCATATATTCTAACTTAAGACTAGATTCAAACGCCTCAGTCCTTTAATGGTTTAAAATTATTTTTAGGCCATTGCATTGGTCAAATGGGTTCGTGGTCCTTTCAGTAGCCGTTCGCTCCTGCGAGTCCCTCAACTCTCACATCACATAACATAATAACTGTCAAAAAATTAGAGCCAAAACCTACATTTTTATAAAAACTCATATTCTGTACAAAAATCTATCAAAGCGTCATTCATTGTTCAATGAAATAAATAGACGATCCTTTTACACGTATGAATGTATTATTTACTGCGTTTCTTCACCTTGTCTTGTTTTTCATTCGTCATAGAGAATGGAGATTCGCCGATTTTGCTGCAAAACTTCGAGAAGATTGCGATACCGAGGCGGAACAAGTTCACTATGACGATCCAATCGTAACTCCAAAGCACGTAGTTTGAGGTTCATTTCATTGACGCTTTCAAGAAGCTGCTCTTTTTCTTCCTTGCTAAGAGATTCAGTCTGCAATACAAAGAGAAATATTTCAGAATGATCGCTTTTTAGAAACAAGACCTTATCGACACGGTATAAAGACGGAATTTACTTGAGTCAATATAGATTGAAGATTTTCCAGTTCATTGCTGCATTTCTCAAATTCTTGCAGAATTCCATTCGCTCTTTCCGTGGCATTTCGTTTAAAGTCCTCAATACAATCGTTCCTAACTTGCAGAGCTTGTTTCTTAGTCAGATATTTCAAATTTCCGAGCCTTGCCATATACGGACCCAAGAAATCGACATCTTTTTCTATCTCGCGCTGACTTTGAGCCTTTATCTTTTCTTCCTGAAAAATTATTGAAAAAAAGTATTTTAACACGACATTTGTAAGTAACTTTTAACCAAAATTGTATAGTAAAAATAACCCAAAAGGACAACATTGTATTAATTATATTGATGATTATTATTGATGATTTTGGGCTCGTACCATAGCAAGTAATCCAGCTCGAGCTTCGTGATTCCTGATAGGATCGAATATCGATACCTTTAATTTAGGTTCCAAGTACTCATTCGCCCTGATTTGCAGGAAATTAAATAACTCAGACTCGGCATTTCGTACTTCGACAACTGAAGCATCTTCTTTGATCAACTGTTTCTCCAATTCGTCAATCAAATCATCAAAGTCCTCAGGAGAAGCCATTGGATCGGGCTAGAAGAAAAAAAAACAATAAATTTAAATGACTTGCAATTATTCAACAGTAATATGAACCAAGAAATATTTACATTGTAACCGTGCGTCATTTCTGGTAGGAAAATAAGTCGATCACCCCTTTCTGTCAGAGGAGGTTTGATAAAAGTCCTGGTAGCTTGTGTATATTGACCTTCACTATAATGATATGTTAAACGTATTTCATTCTCCACAAAATCGAATTCACGAATAGCTACATCCTTACTAGCAGGTATCGCTTCATTTCTATGAAACTTTTCCACTATTTTCTGAAAAATCACAATAGTTTGATTGCTGTAAACTGTTGAATCTATTTTTACGTAGCAAAAACTCACCAAAATCATTCTGTAATGAATATCATTTTGAGCATTATCTTCATTAAAAGGTGAGTACTCGACGCGGCTAGAATACAACGTTATTATGTTGACGTTATTTATCAAACCCATATTTTGAAATACTAGGTACATTTATGCGCGCTTCGCGCGCTTCAAATATATTAAGGTTAGATTTTTAAATTCAGCCGTACTTCAGTGCTCTGTATTTATAATTGGTCGTCCGAACAACCGATCAGAGAACGAATAAGATGATCACACATCTCATTTTTAGACTAGGACTAGGATATCAATTAATGGGAATAATACATGGGTATTACCGATTGTATAGACGATCATCGCGACGCTTGTATTCCTGGGAAGCGTACAGTGGATGCATTTGGATACAAGACAATTCGTCAAATCTTTTGCTATCATAAAACTCTAGCGTTCTTTCTTCGTCAACGACGTCTCTGCTATTTATAAAATACTGATGAACTAAAAAAAAGTAGTGTCAGTCTCGTTTAAATTAAATAATAAAGTCTCCCCTACAGTATATATTATACCTTTGCAAGCATCCGGTCGGCCTTTAGCGTAATAATCAGTGGCCATTTCTTTGTTCAGATCCTTTTCACTTCTTTCGAGGTTGTCGCCGCGATTTTGAAATTTTTCGTACACGTAGATCGGCTGCTTGTACTCGTAATCTTCATACTTGGTAACGGATTCGATCAAACCATCAGGACGCAGATAAGGAGCAAAAAGCTCAACCTTGCTTTTCTTATAGTAAATGGTCTTTTGGCAATTTGGATAACGTTGCTCATAGTCTGAGAAATTGAAAAAGAGAAATAAAAATCAAAAGTGGCCCTTTAATAATAATGGAGGAAAAAAGAGTATAATCGATTGATATTAGTGATTCACATCATCTGCTATCTAGCAAAAGACTCTACCTGCATAAGCTACTTGTATTTTGTCCACATACGAAGCTGGCATGATCATGTGAAATTCCCTGCGTACGTTAACCTCTTCGTCCTCGTCGTCGTCCACATTACGCATCTCTCTTGGTTCGCCGGCCAGCAGATGTTCCCAGAGTCTGACATCTCTAAGGTCCCAGTCGAGCTTGGCACAAGCCTCGGTACAGTCTTGCATGTTCAGCCAGTAGTTACGGTTGTTCCAGAGACTCTCGATGCCCAGATAAACGTTGGCGGTCTCGAGCTCGCGTGGTGACCGAGACACTCCCGTGGCCGGTTCGATGAATAGAGCGTCACTGATTTCGGGTCCACGAGGGCCAATGCCTCCAGGAAGAAGAACCACCCAAGCATGGATGCGTTGACCGAAGTGACGGTCGGCGGTTGGTCTTTCCAACTCCTGAAGACGGGAGTATTAGGATTAGCTCGTCAATTGTCGAATTGACGGGAGAATAATAAGTTTTGACAAGGATTTGGTCGCCTGACCATATCCTGGCTGTTCTACTCGAGTGTCTTTATATTTTGATATTTCACTTTGAATTTTGTTACAAGTTTTCAGTTTTTTTAAAATGAAGCCTTAAATGTTACCGTGATCATCCGCTGACGTTGCTCTTCTTTTAGCTCGATCTCCTTTTCGGCCTTTTTTCTCTCTCTTTCTTCCATCTCCTCCAGGAATTTACTCTTGAAATCTGGCGGCGATCTTGGCCTATATTTGGACGTATCCAGTTTCGGAGGTTCAGGCGGCGGTTCCTCGGCTTGTGGCAGGTAAGGGCATACCTGACGTGTCTGATCGCAGAGGGTCTGTTCGCGCGATGCATAGCCGCTGACCACATAGGCGTTGTAGCCCAGTCCAAGGAGAAGACTGACCAAGAAAGTTGCTAGCTCGAAACTGTTTCCTTGTTGAGTTCGCAATAGGTGAGTCGGTGAGTATAGGTGATCCGGCTGTAGCAAGAGAAAGTTTTACACGATGAAACTTGATTGATGGCTATAGGAAAAATCATTAAGTATACTGCATAATATACAGTTGATTTGTATAAACTGATTTTCTTTAACTAATATATAATAATAAGTATGCCGTACTAAGTTGGCCTCGTTATACTGTCTGTAACTATGTTGGATGATATTCATATTTTCCAACAAAATTGATTGTTAACTTGTCTTAAAAAAATATTTAAATCATTTTGTGTGACATTCATTAAGGGCCCTCGAGCATATCGCTATAGTCAACTTTTATATATGCAGTAAACGAGGAAATCGTCCGTCCCTTTGCGATGTACTTTAGGAAAAACTGCTGCACCTAGGACCTTGAAAAAAAGTATAATGTTATTTGACATACGCTTTGCGCGCCGAAGCGAGCTGAGATGTCCCCGGAAGCTGCAACATTTATAAAAAGTCATTTGAAATTACCTTTCCAGGAGCTGTCAACGCGCGCATAACCTTGCTACCATGGTAATGCAACACGCGCGTTCGATATCGTATGGACTACAATAAATTTTTCTTTTACTTATTATATAATAAAAATTCATTGCTCGTAAATGTAGTTTTAATTAGTTTATAAGAATTTTAACTTTTTGGGTGGTTATTTACAATAACGATAAAATTATTTATATCTATATATAAACAAATCATATTTATATATTTACATTATCTCAGAAAAATTAGAGTCACATAAAAAGCAGATGTAATTAGAACTATCTATTTCTTGTACAAGTTGAGTAACATATTCATTTTCTTCATTTTCATTATAAATAGAGTTTTCTGTTCTTTTCTTCTTCAAAGAGCGCATTAAACATTGCTCATCCACAATTCTTTGACACATTATACATCTGAATATTTTACCTTTCCTATTATTACTTATACAATATATACAAGTTTCTAGCATTGAATTCGATAAAGCTAATAGGATTTCTGCAACAAACATTCGATAGTTATTGGGATCGAAATGATAAAACGGTTCTTCTTTTGCAATACAATTTATATAGTGCATAACGAAAACACCACAATTTACGCCATCATTTTGTTTAGGATATTCTTCGGTACAAGAGGTGAGTATCCAATCTATGTCACATAATTTATTCGTTTTATAACTTCGGCATTCACGAAGAAATTTTAGAAAATCTTGAAATGCTCTATTTTATATATAAAATATCAAGCTCTTTTCTCTTTCGATAGGATCAAAATGAATAAAACTATTTGATTCGACATCTATAACTACGAGACACCAATGATTACTCCGACAGTATGGCATAAATATTTTTCCAGAAAAGTTCTAATTTAAATTATACATGTGCCAAGATTCACTTTTCTCAGAATCACATTGATCTCCCATAATGTAGTTTGTGGTCGCAGTAGGTATAAATGTTATACTATTCCAATTTATTTTCCGATTCGCAATCATAAAACTATATATCTATCACAGAGCCATCGATCTAAGAATCAGGTTTCAAAGTTGAAAATTCGTAAGACCACAGAAAATGAGTTGTATGACCAGTTAATTGTTGAATTTCATCACAGTCGAATTGGGCTACAGTAAACATTTTGTCGAGATTACTTAGATAATAATTTACATTAGTAAACAAGCCATTATCGAATCTATTTATACTGACAGGAGTGATGTTATCGATAATACACGTCTTTTTATCATAGTTTGGCTCATCATTTTCACTGTCGCATAGTTTTCTTTTTCTTTTAAATTTTTGGGTTTACCTTTTTTAGAAATTGGTTGAGATTTTGCAATTTGTTTCTCATTCTGAGCATTTAAAATACTTTGAGGATCTCTTATTGGCATATTTCGTTTATGTCTGCTATCGATAATTTCAGGAAGTATGCATTCTTCGTAGAAATTTTGTAATTTAGGTTCCATGTTTTTTATCCAGAACTCATCATCCCTATGCACAGTTATCAATTTTGTTCCATAAGGTGACCAGATAAAGAGATCACAGTATTGTCTGTCAGTAATGTGAAATTGGCCTTGTATTTGATAAAAATATTGATGATTTTTATTTATATCGTTCGATTCTTTAGTCATTATACCTTTCAAAGAACCCAACTGCTCTTTAATTGCTTCCTCTGGTGTTTTAGTTTTGGCTGTATATGGACATTTTACCTCCAGTAAACCGTCATCATCTGGTCATCATCAAACCATCAGGTGTTGCGGCTAAATATGGTGTAATTTTATCAATAAACAACCCACATTCATGAACTTCTTTATTATACACCGCACTATACGTTTCTTTAGCTTTCTTCTCATACCTTATTCCATAAAGCATAGCCGGACTTTTTGTAACACTAGGATATAAGATTTGTTTAACCATTGCTGCACACGAAGTAGTTTTTCTTCTTGTACAGACATTTTTGAAATTGGAAGCTGCCAATAATTTTTTTCGATAAATATGCCATTGGTCACTATTAGCCTGTTTTCGAGTATCAATTTCTATTTGTTTCCTATTGACTTGTAATTTATATAATTCTGATAAAATATAACTTTTCCTTGCCAAATATTCTGTCTCATTTAAATCGGGTTTTTGACAATTATTGCCATAAAATTTGTCACTACTAATGCATTTTTTTCTGTGTTATGTTCATAAGTTTTCTCATCAAATATTTTGGATAGCTTACGACGAACGTTATACGTTTTATTCGAAATTTTTCTTTTACTTTCTAGGTTCATCACTAAGTCATTCGAGTCTTTATTTAAAACTTTTGCAACATTAGAAAATGCTGTTTGTGTATTGCATTGGTCGACGGCAATGTAACTTCGAGCTTCAGAAGATCCTTTCAACCCCCAGTTTATTCTTTTTCCTCCGTTAAGTTTAGCCAGAACATTATTACAACTTTCTACTTTATTATTATCTAGTCATTGTAATAAGCTACTGCAGTTGCAGGACAATCGGCTTAAAGCTTCCTCGATTTCAGAAAGAATACCATTTTTCTCCATCTCTGGCATGTTATTAACTTCACCATCTTTCAATTTACCACTACAAAAGTATGGATCACATTTGTCGTGACTACCAAATATATGCGAGGGAATACTATAGATGTCATTTCGTAAATTAGATACTTTATCTTCTTCGCTAATATTCTCGTTTACCCTGTACTCTATTGCTTAGGCAACAAATTTTGTGCAATTAATTTTCGCCATTTTGACATTTTTTTTCTGCCTTTACCTACATTTTTTAAATTATGCGATAAATTTCTTAATAGGTGATTTGTACATTCCATTTTTTTAAGTGTCACGGATGAGCCCTAGGCTCTCCGGTGGCATCTCCGGTGGTGGCGGTTGGCGATGCTAGATGCATCGTCAGCTGGGAACGCCGGTGCCTAAAGTTCGCACGCAGCAGAAGTGCAACGTATGCACTTCTGCACGCGCGATCGCTCGCCACCGACGAGTCGCGTCGGTGGCAGAGCGGGCAGATCTCCGGCGACCACAGACAGGAGCAGATCCCTCTCTCCTCAATAAACGGTATACAGACAAGTGAGTCTTCTTCTTCGGCTACCCATCCTGCTCTCAGGGAGAGCCCACCACCAGTCCATGACATAAGACAACATTATACTTATCGTACGGATTTTCCTGTAAAATACGGTTATAAACACTCGAATCGCCATCAGCAATCAAGTACTCATATATAACATTATGCTGTTCTATACTATGGTTGAAGCCTTCAGCAATTATTGCAGACTCCATACTCGACGAACTTTTATTTGAGTCATAATTCTTGTAGCATGTATGTTTTTTCGGCTGAACGTTATTTTTTTCGGCCCTCGCGCAGACAAAACAATATTTATTTTTGACACCCATGTACAACATTTTTTGCGTACAATACCCGACTATAATAGTCATTCCTGAATTTGAATCAAATTTCCCATTAGCAAAGGTTCGCCTCAAATAAGTACCATTAGCAATGATCTTGATAACAGGAATACCATTTTTTTACTCTCCCTTCTTTCCTTGCAATCTCTGCCTCTATTTCGCCTGCTTTTTTCATTGAATTTTCGGCTGACTGCTTAAAAGCTTGCAACAATTTCTCATGGCGATACCTATATGTTGAGCCACTCATACACGTAATATTGAACATCGCAAATAATTCTTGTAGACCAGTGATCCCACTACCTGTTATCAAGGTTGCAGCTACACCACAAGTGGTTATATCCAATGTTTTCATTTAGCTAGCTTCAGGCTCACTCCATATATTCGAATTATTATCATTATGCCTTCTAAAATGTTTCCGAATTTCTTTCAAAATGTATGACATGCAGACAATACTTCTTTTTTCATCAGATACAATGTTACTATAGTTATTATCTAATGATGTGTCATTCAATTTTATAAAATAGTAAACTGATATTTTATCTGGAAACTCGTCCCCTTCTTCATCATCTGATGATTGCAAAATATTTAATAACTCACGGTTAGACATACATTTTGATCCTGTAGATAAATTAGCTTGAAATTCGTAAGATGTTTCATCAATTTCATTTGAAAACAGTGTATCCAATAATTCTGCATAAGTCATTGGTATATTCGATCTTTCAACAATATCCATACCTTCATCGCCACAAATGTAGCGTAAGTCTTGTGTAATTCGTTCAAATACGTTTTCATTGTCAGATAAATATGATTCATGCTCATCTTCGAAGGTATCCAAAATCTTATTTATTGGAATATATTCATCGTCGCAAGTATGGGAAACCTCGTTTATAGGACTGTTCAGGTGGTAATGATATTTTTCCAATTCTAGGATTCGCTTTCGTCTGTATTATTAAAAAAGTAGAATGTTGTATTATAACGCGTAAAAAAATAGTTTTTGAATGCTAAAAGCTTGATACAATTGATACAATTCTTGATACAATTCTTTTTATAATTCATAAGAAAAAATTATGGAGATTGGATTGGAAGGTTATATTTCTTAGGAGAAATTACTTTGCAAAGAAAATTTTTTTCCGTGAATGTAGTTTATGTCCAGACCAACAAAATTTACGCCGATTAACAGGTTTACGCTTCTTTGACTTCATTATTTATACATAAAATGATATGTTACATTTTGCAGTTGTGGATTTCAAACGTGCACGCCCCTTTGTTTACGTACGATAACAACGATCGCGAGGTTAAATGTCGAAAGTGACATATGTATTACTATCTGACAGCTCCTGGAAAGGTAATTTCAAATGACTTTTTATAAATCTTGCAGCTTCCGGGGACATCTCAGCTCGCTTCGGCGCGCAAAGCGTATATCAAATAACATTATATTTTTTTTCAAGGTCCTAGGTGCAGTAGTTTT
>UCQR01000096.1:0-24596 GCA_900474235.1 Cecidostiba semifascia
GAAAAGGAAACGAGCGCCGCTGCGGAGACCTTTCACGCCTGCGCACCGCGCGCTTTCTAGGACGTTTGATTCTCGAACTGAAAGGCTCAATATGACATCGATCTATTCGTTGTAGGTATATAGTTGCTTTTCATTTGTTGTTTATCGGCAGTGTTAAATTTTTTCTGCAGAAATAGACAAATTACTTAAAAATCTAGATTGGTTTCGCCCTTTCATTTATCGTACTTTTTTAGTGAATTCACTCTATAGTTACTTGTTCGCGGTATACCTTATACATATACTATACCTATATGTACAGTACATAAAATACACATGTATATTATGTGATTTGAGAGCAGACCAAGCAGACGGAAAAGTTTAAAGTCCAAACAACAACAACGGACGATGTAAACTTGAAGTGCTTAATTCCATTATTGTAACTAAATTGTCGCTCGATTTTCGCGTCATCCTCAATACAATGATGTCTCGAAACTGTGTCAACAAAACTTTTGTCAGGACATTCTTCAAAAACTTTTTAAAGACTAGATTAGAGGTATACTGCAGTAATACTGTAATTGCATAATGTATAATGTTAACATTATTTTTAAGTTTATTTCTATTACAAGAATGCAGCTCGCAAGAAAGCTCAAATTGCATTTGGCAGATATGACATTGTGGAACCAGGAGTTGTGTCTGCGAGAAGATCTGTCCCTTCATACATTCCAAAGCCAGTGTATGCTGACACAGGTAAACCACAGGTTCCACCCATTGAGTCAGAGATCAAGAGCAAGGATCAAATAGAATGTATGATACATAGCTGTATGTTGGCCAAAAGAGTATTAAAGGAAATCAGATCAGCTGTCAAAGTAAGATTATCATGTTGAATCGTTGAGTGAAAATTGTATGAATTGATAATTAGCCTTTGATACATTTTTAGCCTGGCGTTACCACTGATTTTCTGGATGAAAAAATTCATGATATGATTATAAGTAATGGAGCATACCCGAGTCCATTAAACTATCGAGGATTTCCAAAGTCAGTGTGTACTAGTATCAATAATGTAGCCTGTCATGGAGTACCAGATGATCGTCCTTTACAGGATGGAGATATTATAAATATTGATGTCACCGTAATGAATATTTTTTTATTAAATTTGTCATGATTATATGTACGTACATACACTTATAAAAGAGTTTTTTTTTAAAATTAAGGTATTTTTGAATGGACATCATGGAGATTGTTCTGAAATGTTTGAAGTTGGAAATGTGGATGAACAGGGCAAGAAGTTAATTCAAGCAACAGAAGTATGTCTTCAAAAGGCTATTTCTATTTGTAAACCAAATGAAAAATTTTGTAATATAGGCAAAGTTGTTCAAGAAACGGCTGTAAATCAGGGATACACTGTACTACCAGCATTTGGTGGACATGGTATTGGTTCATACTTTCATGGACCTCCAGACATCTATCATATTGGTATTTATTGAAACTGTATAAACGGTATAAATAGCATTCAGCAATGACAGAACAACTTTTAATTTGAATTTTATATATATATTGATAGAAAATGATTATGAAGGAGTGATGAAACCAGGAATGACATTTACCATTGAACCAGTGTTATCTCAAGGAAGAGAGGAAGTTGTAATTTTGGATGATGGCTGGACAGCAGTGACAATGGACAATGCTAGGACAGCACAAGTAGAGCACACAATACTGATCACCGACAATGGTTGTGACATTTTAACTAGACCAAATTGAAAAGAATTGTAAATATCTGTCAAGTGCAAAGTGGAATATTTATTCAATGTTTAATAAAATGCTTGTTTCACGAATTAGAATATTGAAATTTTATTTATGAAATACAACTTAAATTCGGCTTATCGTTAAATAACTTTGAATTTGTATTAATCGTAATCTCTTCCCATTGTAGACACCTCCCAATTATGATCAATGGTGATCGGGCCTTTAATTTCTACTCCTTTCTCTTTTGTGATGACTCCAAGATGGTACTAGAATCAAGATGATTAATGATTAATTTATTGTTAGAAAATATACTGTTGCTCTGAAAAGACATGTAATTACCTTGGGAAAAGACCTTGCATCTCTGTAGAAAAGTACTTGCATAACTTTGTAAATAAGATCTGTGGCTTCCTTCTCAGTCATCTCTGGGTTAGCTTCATAAGCTTTGTTGAGAAGAGGTGAAGCCATATATGCACCATAACCAGTAGCAATGACAGGATCAGTGAATGCAGTTCCTAACTTATCAACTGTTCCTAAAAATCTAGTACAAAAAAACAATTTTCAGAAGATTGATTTCTAGATAATATAAGAATTCACAAAATTGAATTAATGGAACTGGTTCTTACAATTTGTCATCTTCAATGCCACCAATGATGAAGTTATTCCACAGGGGATCAAACTTTGATCTCTTGTTGTACATAACTCTGGTCAACCAGCAATGTAGAGATTTTGGTTTGAGAGTGAACCCATCATCGAGACATCTCTCATCGAGGCTAAAAGACAGTTACATCAAAAGTAAAAAAGCTGCTAAATAACATTAAAATAACAATGATCTTGTCAATTGAGTTGATTGCAATACATACATCTTCTGCTCAATAATACTTCTGAGGTACTGATAATCAGCATAGTCACCACCAGCTCCAAGAATGATGTTATCGTTGACTTTAATAACACGTTCACAGTTCCTGAATCTGGCAAGGGAACCATAAGAGGCCAAGACATCAGCTGCGATTACAATTCCATCTTTGAATTGCAATCCTATAACCGATGTACCCGTGACCATCGGAGATCTAAACAAAAGAAATAATTTGCATTACGATCAAAATTTTCATTTCAAGGTTAGGTTACAGATATCGCTTTTAATTCTACGTCATTACTTTCTCAAAAATCATGAAATAAATCGTCATAATAGGTGATGTAAACATTCTCCCGTGATTTGCAACATCGAATTAAGTCTTTAAATAAAAAATTTTACAAATAGACAATGAAAGCGATCGGATGAGTCGCTGCTTAACACAGAACACAGCAATATTACAAGCGAAATTCCAGTACAAAATTCGAACTTACTGGGTTCTCTGCATGCCATTCGTGTCGAAGCTCGACGTGGGCCCTGGGAAGTTGTAAATTGCACCTGGTGCCGGGCCATTCTGCCAAAAAGGCGTAGGGCTAAAGTAGTCGGCTTTACTGAGGAACGACATGTTTGTTGTAAAATTCGAATGTCATGCTCTGCTTCACGAACCCCCGAGGTTTTCGGCTGATGCGATCGTGGCGTTCGCAAAATCATCGAACGGGCGCATATGGTTACATATATGGGTCTGTTCTAAATTGCACGGATACTCGCGGCCGCGGGAACAAACTTGGCTATAGCGGCCGCTTGAACAGCTAGTGATCTAGTCGAGAATCGCAGAGAGAAAGGGCGCGTTCGATTTAAGGCTGTTTGCCGTATAGTTATAGGAAGTGTCGTTATGGTTAGAAGAAAGCAATTAGACATCGAGAAATCTGCAAATGTACTTATAAGTTAATAATTTAAATTTCAGCATTTATGAATTTAACTTCTGCAACGTTTCCTTCTATTACACTTCATCAATGTCAAAAGTTGCTTCTTCATCATCTAGGGTTTCTGGCAAAAGCATCTTTTACTTCTTCAGAAAAATTTGAAAGATCATATTGTCTTCTCTTTATATAAACAATTCTTCAAAATTATTTCTAACATTATAGTAACTAGTCATGACGTTTATACAAATACAATGTGTTCAAATACTATCATTCATCATACGGTCTGTCTAAAGGCCCGTATTAGCGTAAGTACGCGTAGTGCGCGAATAAGTATACGGGCCTTTTGACAGACCGTTATAACAATCAAAATTGCAATCAAAATGTAATTCTAACCTCACGAAGAGAACTTCTCGTATTTTGGGTGATCCATATTTTTTATCCTACTGACCTGACGGCATTGATAGCTTTCAGTTTAGCTAAATTATTCGGATTTAAATTTAACGGGTTGCCATTTTTCTGATTGATTTTTTTTTTATCAAAATTAAATACGAAACATTTAGAAGCATGGCTGAAATATATGAGTATTATTTGAAGCGCGTGGGAAATAAGTATAAGTATATGTATATAGTCGCAGACCGCAGTGCTGTTTTGGCGTCGAATCTAGTCGAGAATCGCAGTAGAGAGAGAAAGAGAGCGCGGGGAAACAACGATAGACATTGTTCTCTCTCCACTCGCGAAAAAAGAGCGAAAAAGCCGCCCGCTGATCCGAAGAGAGAGAAGGCGCGAGTGTCGTGGTGTTACTTACTCGCGCGTGAGCTCCACAGACGCGTCTCCAAGTTTATCCCGCGCACAGCGTATATATAAGTACGATTGGAGATCGAAGAGGAGAAGAAGTAGAAGAGCTCTACACTTATATTTCTGTTCTGTGGGTCTACACCTTATTAGACCGCCCAGCATCAGAAGAGCAGATATAGGTACTTATAATCGGCCCGAAGATGGAAATCGCCACGACCACAGGAGCTGATTATCCGAGGGTGAACAGCAGTTACGAGGACGAGGAGGAGAAGAAGCACTTTCAGCGGATCGTCTCAGCGTTCAAGTACTACAAGTGAGTATAGTTTTCTCTCTGTACCGAGAGTAACCTAACCTAGTAACCTCTACGGGTATAGCCGCTTTTTTCTCTTCTCGCGTTATCGCGAGCTCGCGAAAAAATTTTCCACATGTGCACTGCTCCGGATCCGCGTGTCTCGTGTAAGCTTATCGCGAGAGATGATCATGATATCGAGACACGCGGTCGGAGTTTTCTCGTGCGAGGGTGGATTATAACCGGCCGGTGTCTTGGCTACTTTCGGGGGAGGTGGTGTTTTTTTTTTCGCGGGATGAGAGAAGGCTCGACCGTTATGGACTTTGGGATATTTAAAGAGAGGGTATTATTTGCACTAAATTCACGTAATTACGTGACTCTAGGTGACTGTAAAGGTAGCTTTTCGGCCCAATTCTTAAAGTCACGTAGATTTTCTCGGCTACTTGGAATCACGTAAATTTTCGGGAAAATCGCTTATATATACGTGGAATATTGGTGCGCATAATCACTTAGTGTTCAAAACGGCTTGGAGTTGTTTTCACAGGCGCCGATATGTATTATGAGACACCGAAGATTAATTTTAAAATTGTGAGCCTTCCAAAAGTTAACTGCTTTATTTTTTTCCCCCTAATTTGCTTGACATGCGTTACTTAGCAATGCTTGCATCATTCAATGATTGAGCTGATAGTACAGCCAATTTTTTAAAACTTTATAAAAAGAAAGTTATTTAAAAAAAGAATTATTAGAACTTTGTATGTTTTGTCTTTGTGTCTTTATATCTCGTGTACACTGACAAATAACATGCAATCATCTTATCGAATTTTTCTGTATTAATAGACCAGCTTTGGGATGTCATTATGATGTGTCATGTATAGGGAGATGTGGTATGATTTATTGAAGCGATAACACCGGTGCATTTGATTGTATCATCAGTTTGGAGTCTTTACTTTCTCAGTTTGCAGCTGGTGAAAGTTATCAGCTGTAGATAGGTCGAGTAATCATGAGCTTAGGTAATGGAGATTCTTTTAACTCTGTTGCATTCTTCTTTTCACAGACCTCATTCCCTGCAGCGGGTGAAGAAAACCGAGCGATATCTCCTCAGTCTACCACCACATCATCAGAAGCTGTTGAGCAAGTACAGAGAACATTTGCAGGAGGTCAAAAGATGCATTGAGAACAATGATGATATCATCAAACTAATAATCAAGGATGTGGCACATATCTTTGAAAATGTCACCCCTGCAAGCTCAGCAACCGACAGTGTAAGACCAGTTTCTATGGTGTGTAGCATGTATTTCTTCTTATTGTACTATTAAGCAGCATCAGCAATAACAGATTAGGTTCACTGCATCACTTTTCTGTGTAATGTTTTCTTCTTGGTAATGTTAATTGTTTTTTTTTTATTATTATTTTTTATTCTGTCTATCATAAAAGTAATTTTAAAAATAGACAAAAATATCATTAGGATAAGTTATTACTAACATTATTTTAGGATGATTATTGTGTATAATAAAATGATTTAAAAAGTGTACTATGTAAGCTGCATGATTTCTTAATAGTAATTAAGTAGTAGAAATCTGTACATTCATACGCTTCTACTGTATTCAACAAAGTATTAAGAAATGTAAAACATTTTATAGACCCTTGCTCACCGTCCCATTATGGCAGACCAAGAAAAAGTTCAAGCTACAATCAAGCAGCTAGTACGAGATTGGAGCACAGAAGGAATAGAAGAAAGGAGGACTTGTTATCAGCCAATCATAGACGAAATCCTGAATCAGTTCCCTCTGGAGCATTGGTATGAATAGTTTAAATTTCTTTCATCGCTTGTGTGTCCAATTCCATACTTTATTCACCTTCACGTCTTCTGTCATAAAATGATAGATAACAGTTCAGAAAGACAATGGAATGATAGCTAAATTTCCAGTACACCAGCGGAAATCCAAATTCTCGTACCTGGAGCTGGACTTGGAAGGCTCGCCTACGAAATCGCGAGGAGGGGCTACACTTGCCAAGGAAACGAATTCTCACTGTTTATGCTTTTCGCGTCCCACTTTGTGTTGAACAAGTAAGTTTTTGTTTTTGTTTTTGTTTTTTTTTCAACTTTTTGGCAAAATGAATTAAATAAAATTATTTTTCAACATACTTATTCTTATTATTTATAGAAATTTTATTTTCATTTAGTTTCATTCTATAAAACTATACTGTAAAACTTGATCAATGCTTGATGTTTGTTTTACTCTGATTATATTCACAGGTGCAGAGGGGTGAATTCCTACAAAGTTCATCCATGGGTTCATCAGTACATGAATAATCTACAACCGGAACATCAAGTCCAAGAGGTTTACTTTCCAGATGTGAATCCCAGCGATCTCCCCGAAAACGCACAATTCTCCATGGCAGCTGGTGATTTTCTTGAGGTATTATCATGAGAAATGATAGAATAGTAATTAGTTAGTTTTTTTAAACTTAGAAATTAAAAAATTGCTTCCATTGCAGATTAAAATACCAAAGATAATAATTGAATGTCTTATTTAATAGGTTTATACAGAAGAAAATCATTGGGACTGTGTGGCCACGTGTTTTTTTATTGACTGTGCAAATAACGTAGTCCAATTTATCGAAACTATATACAAAATACTAAAACCTGGTGGCATATGGATCAATCTTGGTCCACTTCTGTACCATTTTAGTGATATGCCAATGGAAGAATCCATTGAGCCAAGCTATAGCGAAGTGCGTGACGTAATTCGAGGCCTTGGCTTTCAAATAGAGGTGTGTATTTCTATACTGTTCAAGTACATATGATTATACATGTTGATGTAATGCTAACGATTATTCGATAACTAACATATATAATTTCAGAAAGAGGAAACGCACGTCAAAACGCGATATGCACAAAACGTGAATAGCATGTTGCAATATGAGTACAATAGTGTCTATTTTGTTTGCCAAAAACCAAAAAGGCCAGGAAAGCCAGAACCAATGAATCTGTCGAATGGCTCTGATAACAATGGAATAGGAGAAGAGCAAGAAAATTAATAGCTTGCAAATTGGTTGTGTTTCACTCATAAGGAAAATTAAAGGATTCATATTTTTCGTCACTGATACATTATTTTCGGTATAGTTTCTTTGATTTTTTATTTTCATGTTTTAATTCATATTTTAATTTAGTTGTTGATTTCAAATGCATAATTAACTTGAAGAGTCACTCATATTCGAACTGAGCATTGTAAAGTACAAATCTACCGGAAATGAGCATTGCCTTAAAATTTCCTTGATGAGCCCTATTATTGGGTTTGACACATATTTGTGATGTAGCATATTAATTTCTCATGCATTATCGATCGAAAAATATAGATGGCATGAATTATGTTTATTTAATTAAAGACACAGCTTTTATTAAAGCCAATGAGATTTCTTTGTATTATATGTCAATGCGTTGTAATTATTATTTACATACAAATAATACTTGGTAAAAATTTGAGTTCTGACTTGAACTGCGCGTTTTAAACGCTTGCTTATTATAAAGATATCATGATTATACGTTCGTAAAAATTCAGCACTTCTGCAGTATTTGTAAATTTTAGAAAAAGCATAAACGTGCATAACGAAAAGTATTTCTGAAACGTTAATTCGGTTACACAATTCTTTTGATACTGACTTGACATTTTGCGATCGATGATGCATTTTAATAAGTAGTGCCTTAGTTCCCATTTCAAAGCCAATATTTTTTTCATTTAGATACGACAGAAAAAAATGTCTGTGCTATGTATAATATTCCACAAAGAGTAATGTAATTTAAGACAAATTCGGCTTGCGAGATCTACGATATATCTGTTACAATTGGGCTGAACTGTAGAGCGAAATTTAAAAGTAAACAAAACGAAAGCACGGTCGCATTTTTGCGCAAAAATTAAGGATGACTAGCTTGTTCTTTTTAAAAATCTAAAACAGCAGAAAGCTTTCATTTTAATCTTGAGCTTCCTAGATCTACAGTTGGCCCACACTAAAGTGCAGTATATTAAAATGTAACTTAGACCATCTGTAATATTATAATTAATATAATTTTATATTTAAAACACCACTGGTGAGTTGACTACTCATTCTACCCAACATTATCATTAAGGCACTTGTTAAATGAGCAAAAAGATATTGAAAATAAATAAATATCTTTATTTTACAAACTTTTGTTCAAATATTGTATAAATAACGAAGGTATTTGATCAGTCTCAATTTGTTGCATCTTACTGTACGTCAAAAACTGTCTTCTCAACTTTGTAAGTTGTGGCACACTTCCAGAAGTCTGAAGCACTACATTGTATTTTGCAATTTTAATGTTGTTCTCAACTCCCAATTGCTTTGCTGCTATGACTTCCTGTAAAATCGTTGGATTTTGCGTTAAACCAAAGAGTTGATGCACAAACCATCAGGTATACTAAATTGTCAAACTTACATTAACGATTTCTTGCGTTATCCTGTCCATATCGTACAGGTAATTGGTAGCTGACAAAGGCGGCTAAAATAAAAATTCACTTCTGTAATCAAACTCCATCAGTACAAGTGTAACAACAAGCTATAAACTTTAACTCACCGACTGAGTACTCATGTTGGGTTTGGGCGCTTTAACATTATACAGCGAAGCGTAGATCTCCTCGCAGTGTAGCTCGTCCTCGGGATTGACGACGAACAGTGGCGAATCCCACCGATTTTTGCTATCGGGCGCTTCGTACCTCAGAACTAGAGCGTCGAATATCTCCCTGGAATACTGTTCTTTGGAAGGTCTCTTCTCGTTCCACAGCCAGGCAGCTTCAACTGGCAAGTCGCACTGTACGGTACATTGAGGCGCTTTGTACAGTTTACTCATGCAATAGATCTCGTACCTGAAACCCTTGATGTAGTTACTGCCGTCGATTATGAGAACGTCGTCTGAGTTTAGAAGTCGCTGTGCGTTGGATTTGATGTCGCCGCGTATGAGCTTTTCCTTTTTCGAATCTAGAAACAATTATATACGTGATGCGTTTTTGATAGTTTTGGAGCAGAGTCTGAGGTTATGAATTGTGTTAGACTGTGTATTTTGTGCTCTCACTGAAATTAAGATCCTTTTTTGTGACATATCGAAAATCAAATAGTCGATCAAGTATAAAGTAAGCGTTTGCGCGTTTGACTTACCAGCGTAAAATGTATTTTTGTCAAAAGTAGCTTTGGTTATCGCCCCTTCTTCACTGATTATCTCCACTTTTTTTCCCTTCTTGGTCTCGAAGAAATCCTTCAATTCTTTTGTCCTAGTGGTCTTGCCACTGCACGGGATGCCGGTCATTATTACCAGAGGCATTTTCTTTCAATAAATAATAAACTTTCGTCGAAAAACTTAATATTACTTAGTAATCTGAGAGGTTGACGACGTTAGCACATGCTGTTTACGTTTGACGTGCGGCAGGTCGCCGACATTTTTAAATGCTAGCTCGTGCATATATGCGCAGCAGAAGCTTCGCGCACGTGGCGGCGATTTGAATTTTTGGGTACTATATCTCAAACCGTGTATGTATAATACATTTTTTCAAAATTAAATTGCGGAGTTTGCATTCAGCCATAATAATATAAAACAAAGAACGTTGATTTATTGAATTTGTATAATAATTGTTCGATAGAAAATTACATTCTTTTCACCGTTATTATCTATACTGGCACACCCCAACGAACAACCATAAAACGACCTCGTAAAAAGCAAAATTACATACCATTCGCCACCTCCTGACTCAGTCTCTCCTGCAAGTCAAATACTTATATGCACATATACAATCCAATTAAACTATTTCCCTATCTATATAAAAAGCCAACAAACAACTCGATCGATTGTTTCCGCATCGTCAGAATAAGCTGAGTGCAATAAGAGCAATATAAGTATATAAAAGCGTCTCGGACACCTTAAATAAAAAATCGATCGATCGCTCGTAGGATTTCAGATGGGCGCTCGGCCGTGCGACCGGTGCAGGGTATAGGTAACGCATTAAAATGAGACCTATATGCGTGCATGTCTGTATAACAGCCGGCACACGTGCACTTGTGTATTATATATACCGGTGCACTGCTGTTGTTGCTATACGAAACATATGGCCCTTTGCTATTTTTCGAAGCCGATCGAGCTGTGTGTATATTATATGTAACCCTGCTTGGTCTTCGATGAAAAATTGCGTTAAACGCTTATTTAATACTTTATTTAAAAAAAAAAATTAATTTATTAATTTTGTACTACTCATCTCAGACTTAAATAGAAGACCGCCTCTATTATATTATTATACACAATCAATCGACTTGTCTATCATCGCAGTATGTATAGTCTAAAAACTCCCCGCATATCAATCTTCCAACACTCCACTCTTAACACCCTCACCTGCCTATATAAAAAAAAAAAACCACCACATATCACCAGCAAAACCATCAACCTCTTCAAAAACTCTCCGCACAAGTGCGTGTTCCTCGCCTTTGACTCTCATCAAACAACGAAAAAGCCGCCAGTAATATACACGGAGCTCGTTATTCCAACTTTCCCTCCTTTCGCCCTCGCAGCTCCTCCAACTATATATACGCTCTTTTTCCCCCCGTTCGTCGTATACACAGAGAGAGAGAGAGAGAGAGAGAGAGAAGAGACACGCCTCGCGTCATGCGCTGTCTCCTGTATATATACATATATACACACACTTTAGACTTGAGTCCGTGAGTCAGTGTGTGTATATATGTGTGCGCGCGCGAGGCACTACGGTTTCTCCGGCGCCGACTACTATAGCTCAGCTCAGAAACGCGCGCGCGGACAGAAGAGAAAGGACGCTTCGTTCTTGTGTGCTGGCTACTACTTATATACTCTTCCACAAGTTTATATCTCTCGAGATGACGCGGATTATCGGACTGCTTTTACTGATCGTTGCTGCTATTGCTTCGGCCTCCGTGTCTTATTCCAGTGAGTACGCTGCACACTTATTTTTGTATGAAAAAATTCTCGTTTTACTGTATACTGCAGTGTGTTATATTGTATTTAGAAAAATCTCATCAAGTGTGTGTGTGTATATAATAGATTTCAAAAATTCGCGCTATATAGTAGATAGTATATATAATTCACAAGCGGAGCATCATCAGCGTCTAGACCAAAGGGTGGACAACGACGACGACGACGACATACGTGCGGCTTCCCCGGTTTCCGTTTTCACTGTATAATATATGTGTGAGATGCAGTGGACACACACACTGCTTTTTTTTTCGACTTGTCGTATATACCTTCTTTTGAGGATTCGCAGATGCTTGTGTATGTGTGTGTGTGTGTGTGTGCTACTAGCGTGCAATATGTGCATATACGCGGTATTATAGACATCGCGTCGCGAGATATACGCTTTGAATTGGCCGGTTCCGGTTGTTATATATCTTTGACTTGCAGTTATTTCGTACATTGACGCGGCGGCCCGCCGGTTATTTAATTGACAGTGACAGATATGTTTCGGCTGACTATATTATTATATACTGTATGAATTTTCTCTCGCGACGACGCTTCAACTGCATATTATACACATTATAGCTTTCTCGGGAGCTTTCTCTCTATTATCATAGAGACACACGTGTGTGTCGGTTTAATTTTCGGTAGAGTATGCCAATAAGTGCTCCAGATTTACATCGAGAGAGACATGTACATATTATAATAGTGCTTAAATCGTCATTATTATCGTAATTACGGCGACAAATAGCGGCGTGATTGATTGATGTCCGCGAAAATTGCCTCGCGAATAAACATCATTTCATTCCTAATGCATCGCGTTCGTTATACATCACACGCGTTGACAGAGTATATATAGTTTAAATGTTTTTCTTTTTTATCAGCACCTTTTTTTACGCGAGAGTTATCGCGAATATTATCTAAGGACGCTGCAGAAAAATAACGGAAAATTTATAATCTTTGTTTGTTCGCGATTTGTCTTTTTCAACACGAAATTCGCAGATTTACCGCGGGACGATGATGACGCAAGCTGGGTGACTTTAACCGGTTTTGGAATATTTTGATAGCCTATTCGTGTCCCCGACGATGCCTCGGAATTTTAATCGCTTTAATAACGAAGGCTCTTAATTAATTACTCCACACTATATATTCGTATATACTTTTGTATGTATACAGTATATAAAAGTATACTTTTTCTGGCAAAGTGACAAAAGAAAAAAAAAATCATCGCGAATCGGAAGTATTATAGTGTGTAAGCGAATAAGGCCGAAAAAAAGCGCGCGAAATCGGATATCGCAGTGCGTCTCGTCGAATCGGTCGCTGTGGGGTTTCGATGCTTCCGCGCGTATATTATCGATTGTACAAATATTGAGCCTATACTAGATATACATACAAGAATATTAAACTCGAAAAAAAAAGAAGCTACATGAAATATTCATGGCAAATGAAAATCGAGCGACGATGTCCCATATAAAATAAATAGGCATCACCGAGATTTGAACGATCGAAGACGCGATGTCGTAATATAATACCATAAAGTAGAGCCTATATTGTATAGTCAGCTCCAAGAGAGGGAATGAATTGAATTCGTGACTTTCTTCTCTCGTGCATCAGTAGCCTTATATACTATTATAAATTGTTGCGCATTGATTCGCGGCTTTGATAAATTACTTTTCGCGGTGTGATGCGGTGATATAATTATATACTCAAGCGATAAATCGGTATTAAAAGAGTACTTCTAGAGATATACTCCTATACTTTGTTTGATAGCAAAAATCTTCTGAATTTCGCACGACGTCATCCAAAAAGACGACGTTATATAAGCGCCTCGTAAAAAACCGCAGTCAAGGTCTCTCTCGCGAAAGGATTCTAGGTATATATACACAAAAAGCCCGTCGCCGCGCGTAAATTAGTGAAAAGACGATTCGAGAACACATTCCCATATATAGCCTATACTCCTTGGTATCGATTGTTTTGCCAAGCCCGCAACTACGCACCATAAATAATACAGCTCGAGGGACGATTTTCCTTTCCTTGTACTTTCGATCTTCGTTAAGTATATATATACGCGGTAGAAACTATCTTGAGGGTTGAAAATAAAGATATCGGCGCTATCTGGTATACGAGGGTCGTGCCTGGCGCGTGTCTGCAGACGTGATATAGCCAAAAATAGACCGAAGTGTGTTTATATCTTTTGAGACGGATGATACATCGGTATATCACTGACACACGTGTGTGTGTGTGTGTGTGTGTGGAATTTAATTTAGAAAAAAGATGATTGCAGGCAATTTTCGATAAGGACAGTATAGGCATTGGATTCGAAAAAGTAAATATAGCACTATACACCCCGTGAATTTCCGTTCGCCGTGTATTATACTATACACAGGACACTGCACACGCGCCGGTAATCAAGGCTTTGTATATCGTTAGTATATACAAGGGGATTTACACTTTAATGGGCTTTTCTTCGTGTATAGATGAGACGACGAGGGGATGTTCGGCCAATGAATGTATTGGCCGATTTCCCCCCAAGAGAGTGTGTGTGGCAATCGAGACGAATGATTTTTAGGATATGACTTTTAATCCATGTGAAAAGTTGTAAGCATATACATTAGGAAGGAAGAATCTAAATTGCTCTCAATATATAACGAAGGGAGTACACATATAGAGAGTAGAGGAAGCGGAGTTAAATAAATTATGAGTGACAATTAATTACAGGGACGATTGTGTCCGATAATTATCTCACTGAACGAGCACACCTTCCCGCGAATGTGCGATCCAAGATAATATATAAAACTTTATCTTTAATACGTATACGCAAGCTAGCCCTTGTGCGAATTTCATGAATACTAATGCATACATGTGCGTCTTATATATTATACATATATATACTGTACATGCAATTGATCGAGCCGCCTCATCTCTCTTTCGAAATTGTTTAATTACGGCCGAAGGTAAAACAAACGACGCCGGCAATTTCTCCGTCCTTGCGTGGGAGTAGCATCACATCAGCGAGGGCTTATTAGTTATTATTATATACGTATATAATGAGATTAAAAACGAGAGCTACTACTACCGCCGAGAATTAGAGACCTTGCAAGCAATAGGTTTCAGAGCCTAATTTCAGCTGGGTTCATATCCCGTCTATACATTATATACTCGAATATTAGATTAGAACACGTTAGTATACGTTAATTATAGCGATATTATTAAGCGAATATTAACAAACTAATTGCAAGTGTGCAGTATTATAAATCTTTTTTTTTTCCGAATACACACTGCAACACACGAGGCTGATGTGAGCAGTGCCACGCGACAAATTCAATCAAGCTCAGTCCGAGTCGTCGCCTGTAATTAACGACTTCCCGTGATGATGATGATGTGTGTGTATGCGCGGACTCTTTCCCTCCGTCGGGCTCTGCGCGCGTATCATCTTCATTTTTTTTTCTTTCTTTTTGCGCGACAATTACCCGCTGTATGTGTATGTGTGCTGATAGAGCGATGATTTTATTAGATTAGTTATACACTGCAGTGTGCGCGAGGTGCCGCCGCCGCTGCAGATATCTGCAAGCTCGTAAATTCAGCTATTTTTTTATGTTAAATTTTATTATAACAATCGTCGCAATTCACACTCGTTATCAAACATCGGTATCATATAAGACCTAATAGCAGCGTACATATACTATAAACACTATTAAAAGCTCACCGACTTTACGACACGGCGTTAAAATTTGTATATTACTGCAGCATCACTCGTGAAAAATTCCCAAGGAGCGTCCGAAAAAACCCGGGGATTCCCCGCCAAAACAAAGTCGCCCACACGCAGCGCGTGTGATCAAAACACACACAAGCTGATTGCGCAATTCGCCTCGCGCGCAGTGTGACATCATGACGTTACATATACATAGGGTCGCCTTACCCAAAACAATCTCCTCACTCTCTACCCTCGTCCAGCCCATTAACTTGACCCCGTTTTTTGGGGCGAACACACCCTCTAACGTATACAAATGGTATATAACATTCCTCTCGTCCGAATATTATCGCTGTATACGCACGTATATAGTATACTACTGCGTATATACCGCCGGGGTATACGATTAGGGCGAAAGTGTGTGACGCATACAACGGGTAGATCGATAATTTTACCCTTAATTCTATGGTTCTCTCTCTCTCTCTCTCTCTCTCTTTCGTTGTTGTGTCTCGTCGCAGCCATACACGTCATCGCGACGCAGTCAAATGAGCTCGACCTCCCCCCCCGCGTGGACGGAATATGAATGCCTTGCTTTTCCTCTACTATATCGTTATATGCAGTGTCGGTGGTTTGGAAAATTACGAAGCGTGGCTTTGCTGCTATACTATACTGCTATACGTATAATATAATTGATGTGCTTTTTAACTGAGTTTCTTGGAAGCTTTTGATGGTGTGTGTATCATGATTTTTCTCGCGGAAGATGATGATGATGATGACTTGTTGTTTTTTATTGAGAAAAGACACGATGTTATATAGTTTCAGAGAAATATTTTAAGTATATGTACACATAAAAATTGTGTGTATAGTTATATGTAGATAATCGTTTACTCGCGTTCTCTCTTCCGGGTTTCGTGAAACGAAAACACACACGCGTATATACCGGTAAGTCACGTTGTCCACACGCGGGCATTACCCCCGAAGAATATAGAGGAAACGAAAAAGCTTCTTCGCGTGTATACTTATACGAATCGATATGCGATGGCAAATGCCGGGTAGACACGCGCGACGCCGTGACAAAAATGCTTATAATTGTTGATAACGCGAGTGTATAGACTTATATTGGATCCTGAAATAAAAGTTTCGAATGATTTTGTTCCAGATGTCGGTCTGAGGAAGCCGAACCACGACAAGTATGTCGCCTGTTACTTCCAGAGCTGGGCGATATATCGAAATGATCAGGGGGTTTTCCAAGCCTCGGATATCAAGCCTGAATACTGTACCCATCTGATCTACGCTTTTGCGGGCTTGAATGCAAGCACTTGGTCGATTCAGAGCTTGGATCACTTTGCCGATCTTGCCGAACATGGTGGTGAGAGATTTTTGCTGGATTGATTTTTTTTCTCTGCATGTTATTTATTAATATAATCTTATACATTACTTTGTATTAAATGTTTAAGGATTCATATATTATGATTATTTCTCTGTTGAAAACTATTTATTATACTTTGTATTTTTGTGATCCCTTATATATAGTTTCATTTTTTCTTTTTCTTTTTATACACTAAACGATTTTCTTTAGAATTTATTTTCATAATGTAATTTGAAGAGGTTCAATAAATAGTTTCACCAGGTGCTTCAAGTGGATATATTACATATATATTCGTATAAAAAGAAAAAACGAGCTGCGCCACTCGAAGCACCGTTGTATAATATATAATTTTAATAACGACTTTTTGTTTATAAAATCAGAAACTAACCCTGTGTTTTGATTTTTTTTAGAAGTACTTGTGTCTCTTATATTGTATACAAGCCAGTCACAATATATCTGATGGATTTTTGTTTTCTAAATATGTGTTATAAATCTTTGCGTTATCGTTGGCCATTATACTTTCTGTACATACACATAAAGCAACGGACCGAAGATAAATCCCCTCAAAGTAGTCCAGTATATAATATAATATACAGTGTTCTCTCTCTCTCTCTCCGGTATCTCGTAAAGTAAACTTTCCTGTGTGATCCATGTGCAACAATATATGTAAAACTACGTTCTCTACTATATACATTTAGATTTTTCCGCAAGAGGGACCAAAATAAACACGTTTTGATAAATTCTTTATATCCAAAGACACCTTTTCTACAGGCAAAGACGGCTTCCGCAAGTTGACCCAGCTGCGCTACCAGTATCCAAAACTCAAGGTGACTGTAGCCATCGGAGGATGGAACCAGGGAAGTCGAAACTACTCGGAGATGGCCAGGACTCCCGAGCGCCGTAAGGCATTTGTCAATAGTGTCGTTCACTTCTTGAGGTTCGTTTGCAAACGCGATGATGATCAGGTGCGTGATTTTTAATCTAGTAGCGATGCTAATTAACGCCGCGTATCTTTTGCAGAGCTTACAACTTCGATGGCCTCGATTTCGACTGGGAATTTCCTGGCAGCAGAGGTGGCGCCGAGTACGACAGGTACAACTTTGCGATGCTATTGAAGGTAAGGAAATTTTCGCAATTAAGACACACCCACACACACATGATGAGTAATTATTGACAGAATAAAATTTGACATTTCAGGAGTTGAAGGTTGCATTCGGTCCATACAAATTTCTGTTGACGGCGGCGATATCGGCTCATCTGGACGAGGACAGCTTCGAAAGACGCTACAGCCTCACGGCAATGGCCGACTACCTGGACTACATCCACGTGATGACCTACGACTACCACGCGCACAACCAAGTCATCATGCCGAATGCACCACTCGACAAAGTGGTATGTGTTGTGTATCGAATCCAAACGTCATCATCAGAGGACTTTATAACTGAATATATTTTCATTGAATTCCAGAACACGACTATCCAGATACTCAAGAACACCGGTGTGCCCATGAAGAAGTTCATCCTGGGTCTGCCGATCTACGGAAGAGGTTTCATTCTGGATGAACCTCTGAGATCTGAGCTGGAGAACCCCATTGGTAAGCCAAGTCAGCAGCACAGCTGGATGGGACCTTACCTCAGCCAAGAAGGTTTCTTTGCTTACAATGAGGTGCGTATGCATGTACATATACTTCGTCTCTCGAAATGAGCTTTTCAGTGATACATGACGACTCTTTCATCCATACAGATCTGCAAGTACTTGTTGTCGGAGGAGGAATGGAAAATCAGGTGGGACAACATGAGCAGCACGCCCTACGCGATGCACGATAACAAGGTCATCGTCTACGACGACTCGAGAAGTCTGCATGCCAAGGTTAGATTTCAACGTCAACTTTTAATATATCCTGCTATTCATTTTGTCACGATCATTAACCGAAAACTGATCAACAGATCCACCTGGCGTTGCGTAACGGCTTCGGCGGCGTCTTCGTCTGGAGTATCGATGAGGATGACTTCCGCGGCGAGTGCATACCCAAACACAAGCGCGACCGCGTCAACGTACTCGACTACCAGTACCCACTGATGAAAGCAATCAACGACGCCTTGGAACATGACTCGAGTGGCTCCAACAGCCTCACGTCAGGCATCAGCGCCTTCGTCCTCCTGTTGCTGATCTGCTTCAACAGCTTGCGATACTCGCTATAAGTATCCCCGAAGGGATGGTGATCTCTTTTGGTCCTATTGCGTGACACGCTGGCATGATCGGCCCGCTGGGAATCGCGGCTTAAAGGGATGTGAAAGCATAGCTATATATTGTAGGGGGGATGAAATGTGTAATTGGTCTGATATCTGTGTCTAGTCCAGAGGGTCGTTTGGTTAACCGTGCAATGTACTTCGAATCCACAGGATGTGATCGTAAGGCTATCAGAAGAAATTTTTTTTTCTCAATATGCGAGTTGATTTTTTTTTTCAATAAACACGAAGCTTTCACATCCCATTAATCGATATGCACGCAAACGAACGAGTTTTTCTTTCAAAGACTAAGCATCGAGCTCTGACGCGATGTAAAAGAAGTGTTCAAACAAGTTGAAATCGGCGTGTGGATCCCGTTCGGGAATCGCAACGCAACAGTAACAATATACATATATATATATTTAAAAAACAAGATACCGGTATGGTATATATATAATATATATTTATTACAATAACGAGTCTGTGTGATAGCTGATAATCGCTATTTTTATAACGCAAAATGAAATGCCTTGTATCGTGCCGCTTGCTTATATGAAACTTTGCCTTATAACGATAGGACACCTGTGCCTCGGAAGGCTGATGATCTATACTGTAAGGCAAAAGGGTAATCCGCTTTTGTATAATGACTTTATGCAGGATGGAGAACAATGAGGAAAGGTAAACAAATGAAAAGCAGTGTGTGGAAAGTATGATGAATGATGATTGAAGATATGAGCAGTGAAGATAAGTTGGTTATTGCAATTCTAATTGACGTTATCGGCTGCTAAGGCAAATTGATCAATTCGAATCGTTAAAATGTTTAAGCATATACTGCTTCGATAATATCTGATGCTCGTCTTATTGTGAGAATCAATTATTGTCATGTATGAAACTGTAGATAACAAAAAAAAAAAGAAACTATTTTCCTTTACCGCATTTTATGCTTTTAAATAATTTAACGATTGGAATCACTTCAGTACTTCCAATTAATATCGCTTATTAATTCCGCTCAATATAATATAGTGTGTACCCTTTTGACTTGGATTACGTATAAATTCTGTTTGGTGAAAATATATTATATTATATTATATGTAGGCAATGTTAAATTTTTTATATAGATGGCTGCAAAAGTAAGTATTATAATAAATCGTGTTTCGTCCACATTAAATATTATGATTAATTATTAATAAAGTGTAAAAAAGTTGTATTAAAAGTAGCCTTCTATAAGTAGAGCAAACTGTTTGCAATGTCTACAATGAAAATGGTTACGTACTGGCTATAAGCATGAAAAAAAAGAGATTGATAATATTTATTTCATCAATAAGTGTAGCTCACCATCTTAGAGCGAAATAAAATTTTTGGATACTATCATCAGAGAAACGTGTGTATAAGCCACTCTGTACGAAATGTAATTTCGTTACATTATTATAACTGAAAAAGAAGGAGTTTGCAAAAACCGTCAAGTGACCGCGTGTGTCTCGGTTGGTTATAGTCTTCTACCTAAGTGTAAGCCCACTATTTTTATATCGATCTTATCGATAGTAATAAAAGTCTCGTATTGTAGTGCCTTTTTTTGTACGAACGATGGATCTTTCGAAATCTGCTTCAAAACGAAAACAACAACTTTACTTCTAAAAAGAACAAATATTATCACCTTCTTGGAAAGTTATATTGGATTATTGTTTGCAAAATCTACGTTGCAAAACCTGATAACTAAAATCTCTCTACGATACCGATCATTACTGTATAATTTTTTGTAAGTATATAGTTAAGTAATAAGTTCAGTCCAAGTAATTAGTTTTTATGTTTGTAATAAATTAATTATTGAATAAAAATAAAGTAAAAAATCATTACTATATACAAAAAATGAAAAAAAAATCACGAGTATAACTTGTCCGATAAACCTCAACCTTTTTCTACTGAAGTCTGACAATACACACCACACTCCAGAAAATCCTCAAAAAAAAGAACCTCGAACAATGCATATATTTCAACAAGATTTTAATGACGATCGCTACATCGATTTCAAACTGCCGATTCATCCTTCAAACTCGTCATAAAACCATAATATATTACCGCCGCCTCTCGAAAGCATATCAGACAATAACTTTTAACACCGCCCAATGCCAAGCTATATAGTATAGCAACACGATGAAAGAAGAAGAAAAATAAACGGCGGCACACAGACGCATGCGCGCCGGAAGTGGTCGTAAACGTGTTTTTGTGCTGGCGAAGCCAAGGGAGAAACTATAACGACGGCGCCGGGGTGAAATTCGACTGGGATCGGCTATGGGAGTGACTCATGGCTCTGATGGCGTCGTGCCGTCGGACCCTCCTATATATACATATAGTATACGCGCACAGAGGGTTGAAATAATGCTCGTTGAAAATTTCCCGCTTCGACGCGGCTACTACTGGATTTTCATGAATAATTTTACGGGGAAAGGGTATAGTGGTTGTCACTACTGTCCGAGATAGATAGATAGTAGGTATAGATGGCCGGCGTAGATTATAACGATTTTTCTATATAGACACACTTTTTTTTTTGGTAACAGTAGTTCTGATACAGCTCAACGTATTTTTAGTCGATAAAATGATATCAATAATATAGTTGAAATAATAGTCCAAAAAGTACATTGCAACCATCAGACTGAAAAAGCGACTGGAATTTTACAGAGAAAGAGGGGGTGAAAGTCAGTTTGATCGCGCGCGGCGCGTCGGTATAAACGACACAATACCGCGAAGGGAGATCGGGGGGAGTGAGTCACTGGCGTCGTCCTGACGGGCACCACAGCGTCGCTGTATTTTCCCTTCCTCTGGCGCGCTTGTCGAGATGACATCTTCCTCGAGCATTTTCCGGATCGATGCTGCGATATCCTGCGGAGGGAGAGTTACGGGGAATTACGTCATATACCCGATCCCCGCCGATTTTACTGGAATCAACCGGATTTTGCTATATTTTACGTTTTAGACTATACTGTATAATACTCGAGAGCGAAATAATAAATGAAATTATGCGAGATATGTGTATGATGAAGTATTCGATATGTTTTTCTTTTCTTTTCAGAGCTATAATTAGGGAAGAGAGCAGGGTCACGGTGATCAACGGGTCAGACGGGTGTATGGCTTAATTACGAGAGGAATGTGGAATGCGTTCGATGCTATAACAGTGCGTCAAAAGACATGACTAAAGCGCATAATAAAGCCGGGGGACAATTTTGCAAAAATTTGCCTGACACACGTAGTTCGGAACATTGTTCGCAATGAGAGAGATTTTCGAGAGGATGGAGTTTAACGATTTAATGCAGAGAAACTTTTGCCGTATGCAAATCAGATTTGGGACGGGAAGTGCGCGTTATGTGTATGTGCGCAGGGTATATAGCAGGTTTTTGACATGGAGTTTTTTATTATTAAGCCAGACAAAATTCTTCTCTATACATATAAGAATTATGCCGGTCAGATCAAACGTTTCATTTTTGAAAAATTTCAAGTGCACTTAAACGGAAGTCAAATCGAGTCGAACGTTGCGGCATCACTCGTTTATATTCAGGAAGTTGAGAACTAAATTCCCTTGAGACTGATGATGGAGCCGGCACGCGTTAGAAATTAACCCAAATAATCCATCAAATTTAATATTTCAATGACGGAGGACACGGGACCAGTTAAGGAAAAGCGGGCGATCTGATGACCTTTTTAACATTCGTATACACAGGTCGTATTAATGTAGCGAGAGAAAACAATCGTTTTATACCTATTAGTAACTTGTTAAAGTTTTATAAGATCATTCTTGGATTTTATTTATTATGTTGGTTTTAGCAATTTTGTAGAATTAATGTACTCTCTCTCTCTCTCTCCGTTAAAACTATATACTGGTTCATATTCAAATAAATAGACTAATGTTTTCTCGAAGCAGAAATTCTTGTGCGGGAACTAATGGATACTAATTACTAATACGAAACCGATAGTTATTAGACTACAATCTGTCCATCTGCTACCACAATATCGAAGCTGAAAATCATAATTACATTTTATACGCCTCCTTTTCCCATACACTATATACACTATTAATCGACGAAAAAAAAAACCGTTATATTACGCACAACAGAATATTTCCCTAATAACAAAATGATCGAGCACCCGCAGCACAAAAAGGTTTTTAACAACACAAAATCGTAACGTAACAAAAAGTTATTCTGCAAATAAATATCCCAGTCAACTCATCAACCGCTAAAAAACCCAACGATGTTTACCAACAAAAAAAAAAGGAGAGAGACACACAGTAAACAATACAAACCATCTCCCCAACCGCACAACGCATATCATCAGGGCGGAGCTGGCACTCTTGGTATAAAGTAATTCGAACCATTCCCCGCTGTCCCTCTCCCACCCTGTATATATACAGACGATCTCCCCTTCTTTCTCTCTCTCTCTCTCTCTCTCTCTTACTACTCTAGTCCATCCAAAAAATAAGCAGCGTCGCTTCCTCCTACGCAACAACGGAACAGCGGCGGCGGCGGCGGCGGCGGCGGCGAGTCAACGGACAAACAGAAGCGCGCGAACCATCGTCAAGCTCGCACTCGCGCGGAAGACACCGAACAAGCCGGACGCATTTGAGGATTATACTACTTGGGGGATAACGTCTATAATATACTACATTACGAACGAGATGCTGTGGAGAGCGTTGCTGCTCGCCGCCGTTATTGGCTTGGCTGCGGCTTATTCCACGGGCAATTACAACGGTGAGTTCTTGTCTTTTTTTTTTTAAATTTTTTAAATTTTTCCTGGCTTTATATTTACGCTCTTTTCTTTTTTTTATAAATGTACACCGGTTTCGGTCGGTGGCGTATGCGACATGTTAATTTTAAGTCGACATTGTGTCATTGTGTGCGATATTCGCGCTGTCAAGGTCGCGCGGGTCGTATAGCCGAAATTCGGGGACGATGTGCGCCGTAGCGCATAAAAAAACGTTATTTGTGCGTCGAGTCCTGAAACTCTTTGATGACTTTTATACATACACTGGTTTTATAAAACTTCGGTAAAAATAGAAGACGGTTTTTTTTTCTCTCTCTCGAAGATTATGTATTCTATACTGCTGCATTATTTATGTCGTTCGGACAAAAGCTTTGATATTCTTATTTTTTTTTTTTGTGAATACATTTTATTTTTCAATGTCAACGCCCACATTAATCGACAACTTATATCAATTATACAATAAATGAGTCGAAAGGTTATCGATTTTGTGCGAAATCGAAAGCCGCGTCTAACCAAAAGCTTCATATAATTATTCCCAATTCACATTTGTCCTAACGAGCTGCCTGTATAGATATATAGCAGGACATATAGAAAATTTAGTCGCAATTCCGCTACCCCAACTTGACCCGAATATCGCGGGCGGATCCTCATGGCAACCATTGATCCGAACTTTTCGTATATACTTATATACGACCTTTATCTCCCTCCCTCTCCTCTGTTTATGGGCTTCGAAGGACACGCGCCGTCTTATACATATACTGAGAGGGGTTGGAAAAGTACCTATACGCGCCTCGAGATCTCCAACCTCGCAAATATCGCGCTATAAAACTCTTTTCGCGCGCGCAGTATAAATAAGGTACAATAATAATACACATGCGCCGAAATACGAATTATATCCAATAAGCCGAAAATAGAGCTACTCTCAAAAAAAGAATCTTTGTTGTTGCTACATAACTTCCACCCCCGCCGACTGTACTACTATATATATCCTTTGT
>UCQR01000114.1:0-20381 GCA_900474235.1 Cecidostiba semifascia
AGAGAGAGAGAGAGAGAGAGAGAGAGGAATGTGTCTCGGGAGAAAATTATATACATACGATCACACTTGAGGACAGGAAGGAAAAAGGTTGAAGGACTTTTTTAAATGTATAATTGCACGGCGTTCTCTAAATTATTTTGTATAGCTCAAAAAATCATTAATATAACGTCGATGTCTCACGCGTTCAGCCAAACCTATCCACGAAGTTATAGCACGAAAAAACGTCGCTAACTTCTCGTTAAACTCGCTTCTCTCTCGGTAATTTTTCAGCTGGTATAAAAATTGTGCGTTGAGCGAGTGGCGCCTGATGGAAACCGGATCGGTGTGCGATAATTGCGCGACCAGTCGATGCGTTAAAGAACTCATAGCAGCGGGTGGTATAATTGCGGTACAGAGTCTCATATAGACGGACTAATATTTCCCGGATGAGAATAATCTGTATAATACGATGAAAATTATCATCTAACTCGCAGAATCAAGTTTCTCTTATTCTCCCTTCGACTACTCGATTGACGCGTTATTCACTCTGTAATATACAACAAGACAGATGTATAAACGCATACAAGTAATTCGCGCTTTATAAATGAGCGAGCAAGAGACAGAGAGCCTTGACTCTCGCGAAACAGTCGACGAGGTCAGGAATAATACGTACAATCCAAACACGCCACGCATACATCCCAAGCTCATAAAAGCAAATACCCGAGCTATATATAAGCTGCAGTAGCAGCAATGGCATCAGCGCAGGGAACAATAGCGGCTAAACATGCGGTGTGGCGCATAGAACATTGGTCAGTAGTCGAAATTGCAAGCTTCTCGAGCTGCCGCTCTGTGTAGTACCAGGAGCACACTGCACTGCACACTGCTCTCGTCCCATCGACTTGTGTCCGGTAGCTTTAGTTGACGACGAGCGCGCGACAGTCTATAGCGTACTGTATATACACTGTCGTGTCTGCGTGTATATGTGCAGTTGCAAGCAGGCGACGCAGTATTACATACATGCCCGGCATTCTCCGAGCTGGCTTTACAGGCCGACTGCAAGCGCAGTGTTGCTCGTCCTCAGAGCCGTGGAATCGTATAAAGTGACGCGCCGTTACACTCGTCGCCACCGCCACGAGAAAGACCGCGTCGAATGACCGATGAGCAGGCGGATAAAGACCGAACACGGAATGCGCTGCCTGCGAGTGACTGAGTTCGGATATGGCGAGATATTACTACCTATATATACTTGATAAGGGTTCGTTTATTTTAGTACATTTTCACGAACAGATGAAAAGATAATTTATCCGTCGTATATAGATACCTGTTAATCAAATAAGAATATGTTCATTAAAAATTTATGATAATAATAATGTCATCTTTTCAAAATCAAAGAAATAGAATGTTGCTTGCTAAATTCTCCCTTCATATTCTAATCTCCGCACTAAGAAAGATAATTCCGCGCATATCTTCGAAAAGCCACCATACAGACGTCCGGCATCAGGACCATCCACAAAGCGACAAAATTCTCGCTGTGGAACCACAGAGCTCGATGCACATGTTTGGCTATATGTATACACATGCAGTCGTCGTCGTAGCGCGCATCTCCCAACGCGCGAGATTAGGTTTTATTACCGGGCGAAGAGAATAGGTGTGTGTGCTGTGAATCGCATCACACGTCGCGACGCAAGTCCTCCGCTGCACTCGAGTAGCTCTCCTCACCTCTATACCAGTAGTAGTATAACCGACGAAGATCGTAACGGTTTCGACGTCGACGCCCCCGTTCATTCTGACCGGTGAGGACGATTTGCCGACTCTCTCACGACGACGACGACGACGACGACGACGACGTTATACGCTCTCGTCGCTTCGTTACGGGCCACCGCCGCCGCGACTCCCATTTGCCGTAAAACCGCGACAAGCTCGAGGAGATAACGTTGATAGCCGCTACTGCGACGACGCTTCTCTCGTGTGCGAGGGGGATTATAGCGGCAGAGGAAATGAACGGGATGAGTCGTCGGGGGGACAGAGGATCAATTTCGGGAATTCCTCGACGGAAGCCAAGCGATGAGCTTGTTATACGTCTGAGCATCGTTGCATTACTGGATGTGTTATATGCTAATGTAGTCTTTTTACATCTTCCGCAAAGCTTCTATGCACTAAACTCTCCGGTGAAAGTTAAAAATTCAGTATATTCTATTCGACTTTGATGTAAAGGACTCAAGCGTCCTATTAGTTCGAATGATTAGAAAAAAGAATCTGTCACTGCGGCGTATAGTCTGATTAATCACACCAGAAAACAAAGAAAGCCCTACTAACCCAAAGTAAGCGAAAAGATTAAAAAGTTGGAGCTGCACACTCTATATATCTCCGACAGCAAGCCAAATCGCGAATAGAAGTCACGAGAGGGAGTGCAGACGAGATTTATTCAAAAGAGTTTATCAGATCCTCATCCACTGCTGCTGGCGTCAAGTTCGTTTGGTGGCGCGATTTCTCAGGCTTTTCCCCAAAGCAAATACGGAAAGAGCCAGCTCTCGTGCCAGCACGTCCACGAGAGAGAGAGAGAGAGAGAGCGAATATATATCAGCAGCCGGTCGCTCGCGCGCGCGCATATCTTTTACTTGACTCTTTCTTCTCGGTGCACTCTCTCGCTCTATAATATATATGTATATATACTATATTCTGTTGGTCGCGTACGCGCGTATATGGAACGGCCCCGACTGCTGCTGCTGCTGCACGTGCGCTCGTTTAACATCGGGATGAGCGCAGGGGCGGCGGGCGAGCAGTGTATGAAGCGAGAAATTGAGACTAGCTAGCTCTCTCGCTCTCTCTCTCTCTCTCTCTCTTCTACGTGTGAGAGATAGATTTGCAAAGAGAGATAGGCGATGATAAAGCGAGCCCGGAGGTGGAAATGTTGAATTGTATATGTATAGCGGAGAGCGTCGTGAAAAAAGATTCTATGAAAGGTCGAGAATGGCTGGGGAAGAGGTATTTCTCTACTGGGCGAGTTATATACTGCTCTGGAATTCACTGCGAGCTGAAGATACTTATAGCTCGATCGAGTTTTTGACGATCTTTGTTTTTAAAATTGCGTTTTTTGTTCTTTGCTCACTTGACTGTTTCAACGACATTTAATTAGCTGTATATTCTTTGAATTTTTCTTGATGCATAGCAGAGAGAAAAAAATGGACCCTTTTATTAAAGTTTTATATTAAAATGATCTATAGCTCGCGTAGATTCATAGCAAGCACCGAGCCTCGAAGCATTAGTTTCAAAAACGCTGTGCAGTGTTTTAAAACTACGCAATTAAAATTTCTGCACAATTTTTAGACAAAAAAAAAATAAAGTGCAGTTTAATTTCTTAGCTGCATATGATTCTAAAATTACACTGTTATCTTACATACAGTCGTTGAAATATCAAAAACTTGCTTGCACTTCTCAGGCACGCATCTAAAATATCACAAGTATGTCTACACGAGAAAGATCGGACTTCAAAGAGAAGCAGCCTAAAAAAATAGTGTTAACCCCAGCACATCGCTCAGACGCCTTCCGTTAATTAAAAACACACAGGCTCTCCTCTTGATCGAAAAATAACCCGTCGTCGTTCAGTAGTTTATAACCCGAGAGTGCGAACGGAATTCCGCCGAAAATTCTAATGCGCGATGGAACATCACGATAACAGTCAAAGCTCGCCTTGTTCTACTAGTCGCTATCCTCGCAGAGAGCTTTTTTTGCGCCTGGAGATCTCCCCTGACACTGCAACGGAAATGATCCCTTTCTTCGCGCGCGCGTGTGGAGAGAAACGCGAGAGTGCAGCTAGAGCGCGCTCTTTGAAATTGGAAGCTCCGCGCGATGAGTATTTATTTGTGCGCGACGTAAGACGCATCTCGAACAACGCGTAACTATCTCAAATGGAAATATTTGTGGATATTAGGTTCTCGGCTTTGAAGCGATATATATGTGCTATTTCAACAGCGGAAGACGTCTCGATTTTTACCAACGTAGAGTTTGTAAAAATAAAAGATTTATAAATTTGATTTAGAGGATAAAGATGAAGCCAGATCAAAATTGTGTATTCATTTACTTTCTTGAAAACAAACAGTGAAAAGTCACTGCTTTACTGTGAATACTCACTTTTCTAAATAGTGAAAAGTATGCGCCACTGTAAATATTGTGTATCATGCCGCTTGATATTGCAATACTCACTAATGTAATTAGTGATTATTATATTAGGAATTATGGGGTGTGTAAATTAATTCGTAACAAATATACGTATATGGGTATGATTTCATAATACTTTTAATATTTGACCTAATGAAAAAAAAAATTTTTTTATTTAGTGACACACTCGTGCAAAGTTGTTTATATTGTTTTAAATCATACAGTTAGAGGTGTCTAGTTTAAGAAGATATAACTTTTATAAAGGTTTTATTAGGTATAACTTTTGTAAGGTTTGGCCAGAATAATCAACAAAAGTGCCATTTTCCTGATTTTGGAATTTTTGCGAAAATGGCCAGTGTACTTCAAACCCTTATGGCAATAAATCATATTGACTTAGCAACCAGTTAGAATCACGTATTAAATGCTTCATAACAAAGGCCATCATTTTTTAAAGAAAGAATATGCTTATACCGCTATCGCTGTGCAAAACGATAGTTCAGATTCACCCAGTGACTATTCACTAAAAACAAAAGTGAACTTTGAGTAATGAATAATTCACTTTTTTTGTATTTGTAGATCTCCATTGAATAATTAAATTGAAAAGTTTATTTAAATCTTCACTATTCATAAGTGGATATTTCACTGATTGAAAGGAGTGCTTATCAATATTTTCCAATGCCGTGTCTTGCCGAGCTGAATAAATAAGGAAAAGTTCCAAAATAATTATGTATAGGATAATCAAATTCACTATTTATAAAATTCGACGGTGAGAAAGCTCGGAAAGTCACGAAATGGGTGGGCCAAAGTAGTGCGCTCCTGCGAGAGGGAAGTAACTTGTTGATTTAGGCTCGCGCGATCGTGTATAGAAAAATGCACCCGTCTGAACTACTTTTTTCTTCTCCTACTCCCGTTTTTTTAAGACTGACGAGCGATTGTCAAACCCGCGCACACGTCGTTTTATCTATATCCACTGTGAAAAAGCGCGCTTGAGCGTCGCCGGTGTTGACGTTGGAAACCGACACTTTCCTTGACTTCGGCGCAAGCCCGGGCTTTAATTAACTCTCTGTTTTTATACTCGGGCACAAAAAACTCGGTTCGTGCTGTGTGAACTGTATGAAGAAAAAGAGAGAAAGAGAGAGTGAGAGTAAAAAGGAGATGTATACGGGAAATTTTTCGGTTTTGTAAATATGGGGATGGTTTTTTCGTTGTATGAATTAAGCGATAGGTTAATTTGAGTTGCTTGTCTATCCGGTAGTTTTTTGTTTTGTTTCCTATTTCTTCGGCCCTATATAAATTTTCACAAATGTAATCTTTATGAGCATGAAACTATAACTACATAAAATTATTTAATAGTCACTACTCTCCAAATTTGAAATCGTGAAATTAAATTGAGACAGCGTATAATATACACTATTTTAAAATTATAATGGTGCAATTGTTTGAAGTATAATATTTGCAAGCATTATAACTGTAAAATAGTGTATGTATTGTACTCTCTGTTTCAAATTAATTTCACTATTCCAAATTTAGAGAGTAGAATTCACCTCATTTGGGTACATGGCTGATCAATGCAAATATAGTCAATTTGTAAATTTCACATATAGTAGAATCTGTGGTCATTACTGATCAGGAAATGCAACTGTTATCTCACTCTAAAGACACACTGCATGACTTTTGTCATTTCCATTCCAAAACGTTTTCAAAATTCTCTCTGCGATAATCTCACGCTCCAGCAATCTAAAAATACCGAGATCTCGTCGCTTTGCTCTCTGCATACAGTAGTATAACATTCAGCCCCGACTCGGAAATGATCTTATTAGAATTTTCCGGTCAGGTGCTTTACGAATCAATCCTCCTCCTCGCTTCTCTAGCTGCATTTTTTGCCGCGCATACTTGCTCTCTCGGCGCCGAGAAAATATTCTACTGTCGTTATACTACAGTCACACAGCTTCCACTGTTGACTCAAAGAGTCGGATGATAACACGGCGCGCGACAGGTCGGTTCCCTGCGCGACCGCAACGATATGCACACCTGCTTCCTCCCCCTCTCTCTCTCTCTTGGCAAGTCCGAGCTTTGGTTGATTAAACGCCGGGAAACTGCTAAACTCTAATGAAAATATCGAGCAGAGTATTAAGATTGCACTAGGCAAACGCGCTGCGTGGAATTTCGCAGCAGTGTACATACCTGCGCGTGAGCACAAGCTTGCTTGATTAAAACGTTCCGTAAATATAAGCTACTCCATTCGAAATTGGTTATCCATAAATACGCTTCTATTGGAATTCGATGTACGATGTTTAGGGAGTGGATATATAACGCAAATTATTAGTATTCGGAATATGAGATATTCGATCTAATCAGAGGTTTCCGTGGCAGATGTTACATACATTGAGTTATTATCGACGATGCTAATTATGCGTTGTAATTGATTGCTCATCACAACTATATAGGCTAATCAACAACATTAGTCCTTGGGTATAGAAGGTTTTGTAATACTGATCATTCAGTCCAAATATAACAAAATTTTATTAGTTAAAGCTCTACGAAAATAGAACATTTCGTCGGAAAAGAACAAATTAAGGGCAGTCTAGAAGGGCAGATTAAAGAGAGCTTCGGCACTATATAGCCTACTACTACGTTGCAATATCGCCGCAAACAAATATTGTCATCGTTTTACGCGCGAGTTAACAGGTCCGATCCATACGAGGCCTTGCCATATAAGCTGCCCTACGTGTCAACAGGAGAGAGAACTAAAAGGCCAGTCCTGTGCTCCTCCGGGTACACAGTTACACACACACCCACAGCTCGTTAAAAGTGTTTATAACCCCGCTCGTATGATTGCGCCACGTATAGCACATATCTCGGAGTCGCTTTACACACGTCCTGGGCGAGTTTCCGGCGTTACATCGGACGATCCGGAAAAGCGAGAGAGGACGACGAATTGGACGAAGGGGGGGTTCGAAAAATTTTCTCGACCGACTGAGAAAACGGGCCGAAAAGTCAAGAATTAGGCTCCAGAGCACGTCTCTGTGGCGGCGTCGCTTGCGCGGAATCAGCGGAGATTCGCCGAGCTTTTCCTCAAACAACTGAGTCACACCTTTTGCGCGCGGCGACCCTAGCTTGACTTCTTTCTTTTTCTCTCTCGACTCGCTTCGACTATGACGTGCCTTGGGTAGGAATTCTTCAGTATATAGGAGAGGGATATCGCTGTAAACGAAGTGGTACACACGCCGATGAGCTACTGAGTTTCGCCCTGAAATTGACTCGACGAGAACTGATGTCGTGGCTCGTTTCTTCATAATATATAGTTTTACGCTGCACCGTGTGTTTGCTCTCGCGTATATATGATTGTACAACCAATAATCGCGCGTGTCAACATTGCAAATTATGCCGATCGGAGTGGAAAGTGATTGAATTTAGTCAGACGTGTTATACGCGAGTGTATGCATACTCTCGCATATCAGCATCAGCTCTGTAAACAATAATGCCAATTTACTCATAACTATGATGGAAGAGCGCATAAGCAGCTCTAAACAAGGTGTTAATTCGACATTACATAGAAGCTAGAATAACCTAATCAATCAGAGCCACATCAGCCGGTTAATCCCGGTTGGAAACTTCGTCATAGCGCGCGCGCGGCGCTGCAGGTTTGGGCTAACTTTTTAATTAAATTCCCAATTAAATTTTATCATGACCACGTGATCCTCCTCTCACGTAGTAGTGATGCCCTTGGGGACGACAGAGAGCTAAAAATAGCGAAAAGCAATCTCGGCTGCAGATAAGTCCTGGCAAACGAACTTTGTGAAGCGATATAGCAGCAGCTCGCATATGAAATATATACAGGGAGAGAGAGAGAGAGAGAAAGAGCTAAAAGATAGAGAGGACAGTAGATAAAAGCCCCGGCGCGCGCGCCGCGTTTGCAGAGGAGGCTATATCAATTCGCTCGGACTTTTGGCAGCAGGTGCTCCGGACTCGTTGAAGCTCTCCCTCTCTCGGTCTGCTGCAGCCGGCGACGTGCACACACAGTGTGCGTATATTTCAAGTCCCGAGCAGTAGCAGCACTTTGGCCTGGAGTTTGGACCGAAGCCCGCTCGCTCGGCCGTATGGGCTATACTATGTAGCTCGGACGCACGTCGCCAGCGGCTACCGTACCGCCCATCATTTTAATACGCATCGAGCTTTTCGCGCCGATCCTCCAGGCTTCTTGGCCCGCGAATTAAAGTGCTGCGCCAGATTATAATCAGCCCTATCTCTCTCTTTTGCTCTTCTTTGTACACGTTTCTATTGCTCGCATGATTTTATTTTGCTATATGGAGGTGGAGGATATCGGAACACACGTTTCATTGCGGCGCTAAAATTTGTTGCTTTCGAATGTTCGTCATGTATGAAGCGTGCAGGAAATTCAATACATTTTTTTTACTAATGAAAATTGATTAGATATAGAAATTCAGGAACTAACTTGACGTCAAAACTTATTTTCCTTTTCAGTGTAGCTGATATATAGAACTCGACGAAAAACATGACCAAGCCATTCGTTATCTTTTTTTAAAGAGTTTATTATACTAATATTTGGAAAATCTGTGTTTCGACATTAATGCAGAAAAAATTTTCATGCCGCAGTGTGCAAATGCGGCGTACATAACACACGAACGAGACGCGCACAGCAGTATACTTACAAATGGGCAATAAGCAGATTGGATTCGCATAGTCCAGCCGCCGGGGAAAAAGAAGAAGAAGAAGAAAGAAGACGAAACCGAAAGCGCGCGCAGTTGCTTGCCAAATATGTGTGTACGGCTTAAAAGAACATATGGATCCGCAGCATCAAGAGGCAGCTCTTTGCCGCGAACGAATACATATACGCGCTTCCAAGTTCGAATGGCCTCATGCTCATCCACATGTGTGTATACCTACGCGAGATGAGTTCGAGGCTGGATCTAGTCCAAAAGCAACCTTTGCCCTCGCCGGATGAATCGTAGGAAAAAAATTGCTACAGAGGTACACCGACAAATAGTCACCTAGACGAAAAAAGTCGAGTTCGGTTGGTTTCCATCAAGGGCTACTAAAAACTGCCAAACGCTTTACTCTCTTAAGCTTGAATTTTTTCAAACCGACACGAGAGCGTATCGTTATTATATCGAAGAGATTGATATAATCAAATTGTGATGCGAAGAAAAATATCAAGTGTGTCAAAGGAAAAAAACTGCAGCAAAGCCACTAAATGTAAAGTTCAGTGGCCAAAAGGAAGGAAGTCGCAGCAAAAACTTTAATAATCCCGGCAGGGTAAAAAAAGCAGCTCTCTCTCTCTCTCTCTCTTTCTGTGTATCCTTTTTCCCTCTCACTCCCCGGCTCTTTTCGTATAAGAGCTGGAAAAGCTGGCGAGCCGACGACGCATGCACATACAGGCAGATAAGCACGCTGAAAAGGGGCTTATCCCTCATGTGGAGAGTCGGTTTATGCGCGCGCGCCTCTCGGCGGTCGCGACGGTTCCTGTGCTGATACTCTGATGCTCTCTCTCTCTCTCTTCACTCCCACCCTCAAGGCTCCACTCCATCCCTCTCATCTGCGCCTCTTTCTGTCTTTCTCGCGTATAACACGAGGTATATGTGTGTATGTACCTGGATCTGAAGTGGCAATGCCAGTGCGTTCTAGCGCGCAATATTATGCTTTTACCGGCAACGGGAGGGAAGGTATATTGCAAACCAAGGCGCGAGACTCTGTCGCTTTCGCGCTGCACTCGACTGGACTGCAGTTGTATAGCTCCTTGACAAAGGAGACTTTTTTCATTCACGAATTATTTTCTCGTCCCCGTCGAAGAAAATGTATATATTTTCTATACTTTTTGGAGGGGTTCTCACTTTTTCATATAAAGCAGGTATTTCAAAATATTGGATTGAAAACTTAACATATAATAGTGACGTTTATTGTGCGCTGGACTAGACAAAGGAAGATATACCTATCGAGTAAGTAACGTGAATTTATGTGCAATTTCGTGGAAAAAGCATATATATGAAAATATATTCGGCAACATTACAAGTAGATTTATGCTCCTATGATAAATCGTCTAATATGCGTGCAATGGCATTGGCAACGAAGCAACCGTACGGGAAAGTGAGTTTCGAGCGTATACGTCTCGAATTCTGAAAGGACTGCTGCAGTGCTCGAGCCTGTACAGCCTAAAACGTGCGCACACACAAGCCAGTGAAAAAGTAAACGAATATAAGAAAGCCGCTTTGCGTGCCAGTGTACCTCCCTATCTGAAATCTCTACCCCTTTCTCTCTGTGATTTGCCATTCCTCATAGTCCTGTTTATTCCACATTCTCCTCGCTCTGTGCAAATATACACTCTCCTCCCCGAGCGCTTCTCTCTCTCTTTCTCTCTCTCGGTTCTTTTGTCTCTGCAGCAGCTCCGACTGCTGCCGTCGTTATATCGCCTCGCGCAATGCAACGCCCCCTCGTTTTCCTCTATCCGTCTTTCTTTATCGGCTATCAAAGCGCGGACGCTAAAAAAGCGATCTCTACTCTTAAATCTTGCTGACACCGGGATTGCAGCTTTGCCGCTGCAATGCTCGTCCACTCGTTCCAAGGGTCCTTTTCTCCTTTCCACTCGCAATTCCTTCGAGCAGTTCTCTTTCTTTATCTTATACCCTTTCTATTCTATTTCCGTTATTTTTACTAGTATATCAAAAGAGGAGCATTGCCAAAACACCGTTCTTTCAGTTTTTGAATATTAATGTGTCAGAGTTTGCTTCATAATATCATGATAAACCATTTTTTTTTATTTTTCAAAATATGAAAATCTAGAAGTTGCGGAGTGCGTTGATTTTTCTCAATTTTGAAAGAGTTTGAGGCAAACCGAAAAATTTAATTAGTCATATTTTACTCGCATAACTAATATTAAATACATTCAAAGACATTTGAAGTTATCGATTTTACTATATATAATAAATCCCAAAAATTGCAAAGCGACATAGGTCTATTGAAAAAAATACTTTCATAAAGAAATAAACTGTTTCTCGGCCAGATATCATAATTATTATTTTCCATTTTGGTACATATTAGCCGAAAACCAGTAACAAATAAATTTAATAATATGCACAATATATCTTAAATTTTTTTACTTATTAATTTTTATTAATTTTTTTATTTATTAAAATATTCGATCAGATTGCCCTTTTACAATATATGCCAGCCATGGCACCTCTTATAAATATATTCAAATTTTCATTTAACGGTGCAGGATTATTACACATACAATAAAAAATTATATGAAAAAATATATCTTACTCTTATGATAGACTTTTAACATTAAAATTAACGATTTTAATTTTAAATTTCATGGTATCAGTAATAAATCAAAATTCTGCTATGAAAATGAATGCACTAATGACTTAATTAAAATCTTTGATATTATTAATTTGGCTATCTGAGTAGCTAATTAAATACGACATATACTTCAGCACCTAGATAATAGCTATCGCTTTAAAACAAGAGCGAATGAATAATAGTATTCATTAGGTGCTACAGTATCGTGACGAATAGCAGAATGGCAGCTTCCTTGGTATTGTAAGTACTTTTTGTATATACGTTTATAAAACCATTGACATCACGATTATTACAATAGTGTTTATAATCTATTACAATAATAATTCTCTTTGACTGATATAATTCTTTTTTTAGCTGTTTATTTTTAGCAAATGCAGGTTATTTGCTTGCTGTACCCATAGAAAATGTTAACTATATTGACAACGATGTATTATTATCAAAATTTGTAAATAGCCTCATAAACCCATTTATTGAAGACAATAATGTTGATACGTTGAACAATTCAGAAGAAAGTAGTTATGAATGCAAAGATGTGTATTCTCATATATGTCATAAGAAGACGGAGACAAATATACTTAGCAGCCATGAGTTCAAACAAAAAACATCAGTATTTTTTTCAACGTTCAAACAAAAAATTACAGGTTTGTGGATAAAATAACAGAATACTAAATTCGATTTTCACATGTAATACCTCATTCTATTATAATTTTATAGATATATTAAATAATAGAGAAGGCGGGGATTCGGAAAGACCGTCGGTAAATCTTGAACGTCAACTGTATCAAAGATGTATGAAGCTTGGTACGTAGTGTAATCAATATCATAACCATATAATAAATATTAATCGAAGTATTTTAAATTACAATTGAATGCAATAAATATAGGAACTAATGACGAAGAAAATAGCATAAAAAATTACAATGATGACAACCATAATTACATTACTGATACTGTTGTAAATAGTCAGGATAATGAAATTGATAATGAACCAGTAAACAAAATATTTTCTAAAATTTTAAAGACTTTTGGACACAAAAATATATTCACCCAAACCTGGCAACAATTGGACCAAAAGTTGGCTGCGCTTGGTTTTGGACACGCATTCTACGATATTAGTGTTATGGCCGATCCTTATATTCCAAACAAAAATATTATCCTTGTAAGTTGTTAAACTAACTTTATACGTGCCAGTGTACTTTAATCATATTTAAGACCTTAAAATATTAATTCTCGTGCATTTCATTAGCAAGTTTATGAGTGAATTGATTAGTTAATTTTATTTTACAGCTACAGCCACCTTCAATAAAAAAATGGAATTCTATTAAATTTATTGACACGCTTTCTGATATATATGTTTACTTTCAAATTGAAATGTATAAACATTGTAAAGAATCGAATGCAAATGATAGCAGTGAGCCTCAAACAGCAACGTTAGATATTGAGTCAAAGAAACCCGATGCAATAAAGTTTAATTCTGATGAAGGACCGGTATTTTTGGAGTCAGCAGAAACTAACGAAGTAAATGTAGCATCAAACTCTAACAAACTAGATTCATTATGTAAGCTTTTTCAATATATGACAGTAACAGATATTGCTCAAGAAATTATAAATGAAGATGACGAGGCGATTTTATCTTTCTTTAATAACTTAATAAAGGTATGTTGAAATCTTATTATCTCTACGTTGATTTTTCAAATTTAAGTTGGCTTCGGCACTTGTAAAGGACGGTTTTTGGTAAAATATGTTAAATTTTTTCGATAGTGTACTTATAAGTATAGCCCTCATGTTCCAGAAAAAAATTATTTAACAAGAATTGTCTCTTTGCTAATGTTGATATCGGATGATACAGGAAAAAGGGTTTTAACGAAAAGCTTTGTGATTTGATAGCATTATTGGTGCAGCGTAAATTACAATTGTTTAAAAAAATCGCACGAAATTTGTAAGAGAAAGTTCGTAAGGAATAAAAACCATTTTTCTTCTACTGTATCGTCCAATATCAACATTAGCAAAAGAACAATTGTTGTTAAAAAATTTTTTTCTGGAACATGTAGGTTTATTCTTATACATAATACGTAAGTACATACTATCAAACAATTTAATACATTTCATCAAGCTGTAATAAAAGTAAAACTAAAATCGTTCTGCATAAGTGCCGAAGCTACCTTAACCGATAAAACTTAATGTATCTACTACTATTTTTAGGGTATGTTCATTTCGATTAGTTCTACAAACAAAGAAGAATTTTATACTAAGTTAACAATTAAAGAATGGAATAAAATGTATAATAGTATTAAACGAACAAGGACTTCAAAGGTATATTTTAAACATTGATTTATGTATAAGTCGCTCTTGCATTAATCGTACTTTTTTACTTAGATTGATTGGTTTGAAGTAATCAAAAGTGAATTTGAGCAAGTTGGCATTGCAATTAATGATAGCGAGTATATATTTATTAACAATGTACCATATTTTCACAAACTTGCAGAATATTTAACAAATTACGACAATCAAATTTATGGTATATATTTAAATATTTATCATGAAAACTAATCTTTATTTTTAATACAATAGGGCTGTAATTAATTTTCTTTTATATAGATAAAGCAGTTCGCTCCAAATTTCTTGCAGAAAATGCACGGTACATTGACTGGGAATGGAATCAAGATGTGAATCCCATTGATCAGTAGGTATCTTCGACAAACTACTTAAATATGTAGTTACTATAATTTACATAATTATAGCAGAAAATTGTACACAGATATTCCTATTATAATTATAATGTAATAATGTATAAATAATATATAATATTTTAAAAACGAGATTCAATATATCAATTTGTAGATCAGTCTTTTGCCTTGAGCAAACACAACTTTATGGAGTCTCACACAAAGCATTGAAATCTGTGGTGAACGATTTTTCGGTAATTATAATCATGTATACATGTATGTACAAAGACAATAGAAACATGGAAAATGTTAACGAACTTTTTTCCTTTATAGTCTAGTCATGCTGAAATAATGGGAACGATCATTCATAGTGTAGCAGAAGTTTTATTTTTGAATATTTCTGAAAATGTGTATCTTAGTGACGTACAAAAGACATATATGACATCTCAATTGTTGGCATTGTGTGACGACTTATTATCAAAACATTATGATAGATCGGATAATGATTTAATTTTTGATGATTATTATGCTAATGTACGTTACTCTATAAAATATTAATATATATTTAAAGATTTAAAGATCAAAGAAATTTGACATACGATTTTTTAAATAATTTCTTTATTCGTTTATAGTTTGAAGCTACAAGCGACTATTTTGTTGATATTAACATGTATCACACAATTTTGAAGAATAACATTTTAAAAAAATTACGAGATGATACCATGTATGTACCTTTCGACATCAACGAACTCGAAAATACACGCAATCGACTAAGTGAGTTTAACACATTATACTATAGTAAAAATTAAATAAAAAGAATACGAATGAAAGATATCAAAATATATACCATTTTAAATTTTTTACGTTTTTTTCTATTTCAGTATTATATACACTATCAAACATTTACATTAATGGTTCAAAATCTCCAGAGTACTTCAACACAAAGTAAGTATTCAAAATAGATTATCTTTACGTAAGTGATGAATAATTATAGTTGATATTACAATATAACATATATGGTTTGATTTTAGAGAAGAGTATTATGCAACCTTTGGAGTAAAATTAGCAGGATTTTTGTATTCCTTAGTCATTGAAAATAAATTCCAAAGTGGTATAAGAATAGCCTAATATTTGCTAATTTTAATACCCCTAATTTTAAGGAGAAAAAATGTAGTAAAATAATTCATTATTTCTAGATATGCATGATCTTCATGGCAGTCAATGGTTAATTCCACATATTACTTATTCACCGAAAGTAGTGAAATGTTTCATACCTGAAGACATCGTTGCGTATGGTGTAAGTATTTTACTGTTGTTAACCCTATCAAGACTACATACTTTATCTTTTAAAGAAACTTTATGATATTATATAAAAAAATGTTTTTCTAGTGTCATCTTTTTAACTTTTTGATTCACTAAATGTGACATTTTTATTTAATTTTATTTAAAAAAAGCTTCAAGTCTTATCAACTATATTAAAAAATGGAGCTTGCAATCCCCTTCGAGTGAATTACTACTATTTCACAGGAATTAAGCACTTAATTTGTTTCAGTATCCGTTAGCCTATTCGACAATCACAGAAATATTTAGTGTACGTATAGCCTTGGAAGCCCTGTTGAATGGTTTCAATGACGTTTCAATTCACGATTTCTATAAGGCATACATAAAGGTACAATTCTTGTACTAAAAATAAAATTATAATACGCTTGCTTCTTATTATTAAACGAAATTTAAATTTCAGAGCCATTGTGGTACAAAGGATCAGAAAATGATGCACAAAGTTTTGTCAAATCTTGAGCATATATCCACAGCTTTTGACTGTTCGAATAAAAGTGTTGAACCAAAATGTGGTATGACAATTTTTCAAAAACTGAAAAAGAATGATATTGGATTTTGAATGTATAAATATGTGCATTAACATTATGTAAACGTGTTTGTATAATATACAATGAAATCCAAGTGAATGTAAAATAAATTATACTGAAAGAAAAGCCAAATTCTGTCAAGATAATACATTATCATTTTATAATACACACTAATATGTAATAAGATTATCGAATCAATTGATTCAACACGTGAACAATTACTGGTAGAATTTTTGTACAAAGTAAAGTTTTGAAATTTTAATACGATGTTGGTCGTGCAAACCAGTCATATCATATAAGAAATATTTTCATTAGTAGATACAATATCTTGGAGTAATTATTAAATCGAAATAAATAGAAAGCAATATTGGCAAATAAACGAAAGTCATTAGAACAAGGCGGCTGACGCGATGCAGAGCGGAACCACTGAAGTGTTGGTAAACTGCAGGCAACTCGCGAGGGAGAGAAGGCGAGAAAGAGCGAGCGAGAGCGAGAGAGATATAACGTGGAGCAGGCGCGCGCTCGACTTGCGCGGGAGTTTGAAGACTGCAGGACAAAGTTCACGCGTTGACTGATCTATGACGTTATTAGGCGTAACATGTGGCGACCCGTCGGGGGACCTGCTGCTGGCAACATATTGAAGTATCCCCCGTTCAATCTATATTGAATTGCCGAACCTCGGCTGTACGCGCGCGCGCGCGACCTGCAGCCCAAGAAATAAAGGCAAAATCTTTGCGCTCGTGCTACAGCGAACGACAACTGATTTTTCCCCTGACTTTCGAAGCATATGACAAACGTCCCTGTCCTTTCCAATTTCAGCGAATTCACCCTACGATTTTTCTTTCTTTCGTCAAACATCCTATTTTAACGCGTTATACGATATACAATTTTAATTAAATAGTAAAGCAAGTTAAAATTAAAGCAAAACTGTTAAAAAGTTAAAAATTAAAGCAAAACAACCGTTGAATGACATTTCATCGCACTCAAACACATACTCAATAGAATCATGAACAAGAGTAAAATGAAAATAAATATGTATGTACATTATATTCATTCAAATTTAAGAAAAATCTCCTGCTGCAGCAACGTTGAATCGCATATTTATATAGATATACTGAAAACTTTAGGTGCGAAAAACAATTTCAGTCTAGAGACGCGTCTGTAGCAAAGAAAATAGAAAATCGGAGCATCGAGTTAATCCAAAAAAAGGCGATATATCCAAGTGACATGACCCATCGGCCCACTTTCGCGGCACACAGCTCTCGGGTTCGAGGGTTCAAGAGAGAGGTAGCGGGTAACAGCCGGCACATCCATTTATCCTGGACGGAAGCCGTAAAATCCAGGGTAGTTACTTATACGTACGTGTATGTGTATACTGCCAGACACGTGTCGAATTCAGAAACTGCACGTCTCGTCGTAGGCGCGCAATATCGCGGAGACCGCCAGGAATATGCTCTCGGCTGGGATACTTAAAATTTCGCTTATATCGGCGACACGCTCGCCTGCACAGCAGAATCATCTCCATATAGCTTTTCCCTTAGAAAGCACGCGGCGCGCGCATAACCAAAGGCAAAGTTTCGATCGCAGCCGAGGAGGCTTGCTCGGCTGACCTATATGTATACGGCTGTTCCTGATCCACACAGGACTTGTGTGTGCGTGTATGTGTGTGCGCGTGTGTGGGACGTTGTAAAAGTGCAGAAGACGCTGTAAATCTTCCAGTTCAGCGATGACGCGTTGGTAAAAAGTTTTGGCTTGTTAAGATGGTTCGCGAGAGCAAAATGAAATTTTAGAATGACGCGCACGAGCTCGTCGCAGGATATTAAATATTAAACGGTGCGAAAATTCTGAGATAATAATAAAAGCCAAAGTTAAAAAAAAAAATTGGAAAAGAATAAACCGAGATTCTTCATTTCTTGAAAGCCACGTTGAAAATATAATACTGGATGAGAAAATCGTTCGACTTTCTTCGGGACTATATATACTCTGCTACAATGTGTTCACGGGACGGAAGTGTTTCGCTTATTCTAAGTAAAGTGCAATATAATTTGACTTTGGGCTGTACAGTGGACCATAACACTTAGCAAAATGACTGGGACTCGGGAAAGGCGGATTGTATCGAGAGAGACGGAGCGGAAAAAAAGAAAAGAGAATAAGGGAAGCGCCGAAGAGAAACGCAAGAAAAAAACGACAGAGCCAAATCAAAGAAGTTTAAAATGAAAAATAACGGAAACGAGAAGGCATTTGAGGATCTGGGTCGAGCGTCTGCTCGATCCGAAGAGCGAAACGTACATAAGGGAAAGATATATCCCCCGCGGATGGAATTGGAAGAGAGGAGTATTATTCGGCTTTACTCGTTGCGCCGATATAGATAAGTTCGATTTCTAGGTAAATGAAATCTGGCCGGATGGAAGAAGGAAACGTTGCACACAGAGACTCGTCGCATAATGCAACGCGGAAATGGGAAATAAATGCGACTCAAAGGAAGCTAGCTGGGGAATTAGGTCGAGGTGTGCGCGGCAGGAGCTTGCGCCAGCAGCAGCATCAGCTTCGCTTATATTCGCTAAAAGAAATTTAAGGAATCCCAGGCTTTATCCACTTTTATCACTCTGCGCGCGCGCGCGCGTCTCTGATAGAAATTTGACGACTGGAAGGAAGCCAAAGCTGTGCTGTAGGTGAACGTCCCTGCTCCCAGTCTAATCGGTTTTGCCGTCGACGTCGATTCGGCCCTGATGCGTAATTTCCACTTTTCCAACTTCAAACAGGCCAATCGAAGCAAATAAGCAAATACTAAAGTCTCCGAGGTAAATGTATTCAAGATTGATTGGAATGGGATTTACCTTATAGCCGGATTTAAGCTCCATTGGCTACGATTTGCGCAATTGGGTCGATCAAATAATAATTACGTAATAAATGTATATCTGATGGAATATGTTTAAATATCTTTTTCATAAAAGGTGTATACAACGTCGGGTGTCTCAATAAATAAGACTTTTTCTAGTCCTGTTGGCAACAACGCCGGCTGCACATTATTCTAATCGATCGACGCAGTAGCTCCATAACTCTCGAGCTCTAGCTAACGCGTACATAAAGCACTCGAAGTTTATCAACGTAGCTGCAGCGAAGAATCGACTGAAAATTCAAGTCCCGTATATATACGTATATAATAATAATCCGACAGGGGCAGCGCTATATAACGTCGTAATTTTTATACCTAACGATATTCAGCGGCGTGTCGCCGCCGCCACCGCCGCGTCGACAATGTAACGAAGTATTTCCATCTGAATTTAAAGGCCATCGTGCGCTACAGTATATAATATATAACGGCGAGTGAGTAGGTAGGTAGCTACCTGCTGTAGCTCTCGAGTAGTGCGCTTCCGCCGGGCGTTCATAATAATAAGCTTGTTATATTCGTGGGGGAATAATCCGCGCGCGGGCTGCACTTTACTCCGCGGTCGAGTGGCATTGCATTTAAATATGAATGGCGGGCCACCTAGTCACCGAGGCTGCTGCTGCTGTACTTGCTCTTTCTTGCGGCGCTATAAGCGCGCGCGTCTAAGGTAAAAGTACCAATAGTCGGCCGCTTAAGGCAGTTAAGATATTTATTTTGAATGTTAAGTTGAAAACTTCAACGAAATCGTATAGAATCGATAACCAATAGAAGTAATGCTACTTCCTACTACTAAAAGAATTGTTTAGTTGATAAAAATTAGCTCTTGTAATCGAAAATTAATTAAAATATGATTTGATAGCATGTACTAGTACTTGGACCATGTAAAAAATCTTGTACTAGTGTCCGATTTTTCCAGTCCCAATACTTGGCCTATGTTATTCCTTCTTTTTATTCCTTTCAATTTTTACATACAATGAAGGAAATCGTTCAATTTTGGGCTAAAAATGTTTTTTTCTACATAAATTGGCATTAACAATATGAAATCATATCAAATAAACGTATTAAATATTTCATGAGTTTGTAACCTGTACTAACCTAAAACATAACCCTGTTTTACCATCAAATATCGGGCCGAATACATAGGGGCCAAGTATTGGGCACATTAAGTTATAGCTGTACCAGTAGATGACCTTCGATTTATTTTATTACAACTTACTTTTGGCACAATTTCACGATTATAAGTGATTTTTAAGTATTTAAGAATATCTTAAAACTTGCGCGAGCAAAGATTAACTTCAAACTTATTTGTAAAGTTCTTGACAAGTTGGTCGTGATTATTGGTTACGTCCTTAAGGGAGTACGTATAAACGCGTACGAGCCGCGAGATGCATTTTGAAATGCTCTTTTTTAATATTAATACTTCATAAATAGTAATATTATTAGTTTAAGATCATACGCTTATGATCATAGATTATTCTAATAAACAAAATTTCTTCCATGAAA
>UCQR01000115.1:0-28048 GCA_900474235.1 Cecidostiba semifascia
TCAGGCACCAGTGATAGTGGGTCGAATGAATTCTCCGCCGGAACAGCTTCTGGCACCTATGGAAAGAGCGTTCGAGGTCCTCGATGGATATCTGCAAAACAGTCAGTTCGTTGCTGGCGATGAACTGACCATAGCCGACTACAGTATCGCAGTCTCTGTTACTGTGGCTAAGGTAAACATTTAGAAAAAAAAAGAATTTTCTTATGTATTTTTCTCGACAACCGAGAAATTCTTTAAGCAATTTTTAATTTATGCATGAGGCATTAGACGGGTCTGATGATCCTTACTAAGATGAAAAACAGTTGAAAGGTAGAAAATGATCTACCGATCTTGCTAAATTTTTGCCGGAGCGAATAAACAACTCTAAAAACTGATCAACCAATTTAAGAGCTGAAACAACAAACAAGCAAAATCGATTTTATGTTTTCTTTCCTATCTAAAGCGTGTCAGAGACCTTGTGTCAGGCGCTAAAGTATCTGCTAAAATTGTTCAAAGAACGTCTAAAACATCAACATCATGAAAATCAAAAGTCAGTTCAAGAGTACAAAGGCGAGAAACTCTTGGATAAAGATCTTGAAGATGAGATGTACTATTTTTGTTTTTCTTTCGTCTTTCAGGGCTTTGGCTTTGATATCGGCAGGTACGACAACGTGGCAGCTTGGCACGGACGCTGCAAAAAGGCCATGGATAAATACGGCTTTGAGGAGATTAACGAAGCCGGAGCGCGGACTCTAGGCGGCTTTTACAAGGCGAATTTGAAAACTTAATCGTCGTTAGCCTCGAAGCGTATTTTCTCAAAGAAAAATACGAGCGATCGACTAGATCGTTAGTTATATGGATGGTGTATTATAAATGCAATCGAGAAACGGGTTCAATTACTCGTGTATTACTTGTTGTTCACTGATGATAAACAATTGAATTTCTGAAAAATGTCGGTATTATTTTTTGTAAAAAACTTACACGCAGTGAATGACAGGTAATGCAGTGTTTCTTTTTTTTTTTAGATGAACGATCTGTTTGAATAAACCATCGGTAAAAACAATAAGTGTATTAGAATGTGCACCCGCAAAATAAACATAACAGCACTTTAATCTAGAAAACATATTTTTGTTTTCTTTTTATTTAGTAGGTATGTCACTCTTATTATCTATTTGTACAATTGCTCACTGTATGTATAAATACCAACATTATTCAATAAATTAATTCAACATAAAATTCAGTGACGTATTGTAACAATCCCTTTACAATTGATAATGCTAAATTAATGTATATCGAATTTTTAATTTAATAAATCAATTCATCATGAAATTCAGCGAGGTATTGCAATAATTTCGTTTCAAATATAATATTCACAATCAATTGATAATGCTAAATTAACGTATCACATTTCTGTAATTTTACACGTTACCGAACATTATATATTTTATTTTTTAAAGCATAATATAAATGGAACGATCGTTATACATAAATTCAACGCAATGAGAGAAACCAGTCCTCTACCTACTTACTTGTACCAGTTGAATAGGCATTCAAAAGATTTAAAAACACTCGTTAAAAAGAATAAATAGCTGCGTGTTAACTATTGCAAAAATGCGGACGATCGATCATTAGTATTTATACGAGTCTTCTCACTAACAGTCTTTTTATGCGCGACATGTGCTTCTTTGTAGTAGTTATGCAAGATGCATCGATATGTTTACTTATTTACTTTTGCCCAACTTCCGGTCTACGATGCTCGCGGACGTGAGGAGTGCGTTTACCTTTTGCGATGTTTGATTAAATAGGCAACGACGACTTCAGTTTGCAAACTTCTATAGGCAAATATATATACAAATAGATACATACATGAGCTTGGAAAACTTGTTCCTGCCGCTGCCGCGCGTTAATTGGTTAAAGAAAAGTTCTGCGGACTCTATAGTCTATACTACTGTAAAATTTGAATGCAAATTTTAGGAAGCTACAAAACGTCGCGTTCTCATTGGTATTCAGAGACATTTTACAATCGTTACATGCGCAGAAGAGAGTTGGCAAGTCACACTACCACTGCTCTCTCTCTGTGTATACCTCTTTGGAATTTACATTAGATCTAACGGTAATGATGCTGTAATATCACAAAAACAAAACGTCCCGAATCTGCATGCAAGAAATGTAAATAAACTAAGTGTACAGGTTGATGTTTAATTGATGAAGTATATGTTTGGAAATAAAACTTCACAAGTATTGTTAAGTAACAATTGTAAGTATTATACAAAACAAACGCTTATAGATATTTTTGTCATGCTCTTTATTATTACGATGCTTTTTATTACGCATCATTCGAGGTAAAGCTCACAACGTTTACGGATTACGAATCATTGAACCTTATCGATTGTGTAAATAGAAATAATCTATCAATAAATCAGCGCACTGTGTGTTCAGAGAAAATCATTGTTGGTTGTTAAAGCATAATAATGCGTAAGTATCGACACATATATACAAGAAAAGTTCCACGAGATCTGCAGATTTTTTGCAACAATAAAAATCATGTAAATATATAACTGTAATCACCTGTAAGGTTTTAGCAAAGCCATTTCGCAAAGATGTTAGAAAACAAAGTTATTGGCATGTTGCACAATGTTTCCTTGAATTCGTTGCGACTTTCGACGCCCGAGTCCAAGGCAGCATGTCAAGGTCGCTATAGTTTCTTATATACCAACTGACATATCGGTCATAGTGTGCTGCTTCCATATCAGGATCAAGACTTTTTTCCCTCTTCTCAATCATCTTAAATTAATTTTTTTTTTCTCCTATCCCTCCTAATCCAGCGATCCCGATTATAACTGCGTTTATCTTGGCGCAAGGTCCAGACTTTCGAAGCATTGAAAAGATATTTTTTCACAGTTAACAACAATGTTATTCAACGCGTGCCCAGTTATTTATTCACACAGCCGGACTGTAACAATTATTTTTCCAATCATACTTAACTTTTCCAGCCACAGCGACAATATGAAAAATTTTAAAGCCAATAGATTGTTGTAAAGATATGTAGCGCTTCAAAATAAAATATTGCTTTTGTATCGCAAATCTATAACGTCTGCGGTAAGATAAAGAAAAACATTGTTTCCCGTGTGTCTATTCGAGGGAGCTATACGCTTTCAGCAATTTCTCTTCAAGTTCAGCTATCTTTGAGCTCTCGTGGGAGATTAGAGAGTATATGAAAAAGTATGCTTTCGTACGTTCACTAATTAATTATAGATAAGGAGCAGCCAGTCATTGTTGCCTTATTAGAAAGAACTATTGATGGAATTCCTTTTTATCGTTTATATACAGAAGCAAATCATCGATGAAAATCAAGGGATCAAACATTTTTCAACGCCAAGAGGAAAGTCATGCAAAAGCGCATTGAAAGCATTCGTGCGTAAAAATGTGTATACAGGTATAGCGCGAAAACCGGTTTGACTTTATATATCGTGTTAACGAACTTGCGAGATAAAGATTTTTTTAAGATGCAAAACTTGTATTGAGACGAGAAGACGAGAAATGTAAAACGAAGTTGTTGCTCCAAGATGCACATTTTACATTGGCGTCTGTAATAAAAACAGCCTGCATATTATATCACACTGTACCTTATCATTCGAGAAAATTACGTCTCTGTAGTTTTCTATTTTTTTTCCTTCGCGCAAACGTAACAGTTGAGGCCCAACTATATGGATGCATGACAAAACTCTTATGAACTCGGTAATTTTTTAAAAAGGCTGATTGCTCGACTAAACGATCTAGACAATCGTAATACTTCCTGCTGTCATACGAATATAACGTATCTAATGGAATTACTAGCATTTTTCTCGAGTTAGCGCACGCGACAATAATAAGTCGTCAATTTTCGGCAGAAACGCGGTGTATCGAATCGATAAATCAAGGCAATTTATACCGAGAAAGTAACTTCAATTTACGGAGACGAGTCACGAGAAAATCAAATTTTTGCGATCGATCTTGAAATTCAATTAGAATCGCGAATCGGTTCACAGAAGAAACTCAGGTATTATAGCCTGTATACTTGCAATCATCAATCGGTTAGCTCTCAATGATCCTCGCAAGAAAACAGACAAAACTTTTAATCCCATCTTTCTGTCTGACATCTACGTGAGCCAATCAGTCAAGTATAACGCATTTACATTCCATAGCCAAATAGGTGAGTATATATACATCGATTGCCCGTCGTATACACCTATACTATACTTGCATCGCAGTATTGCCGCTGATAAGTATTGTATACATGGTAACGCCGGCGACAGCACACACACATATAAGGGACGCGGCCGGCCGATCTCCGGAGGCTTTTAGAGAGATAAGCCGCCGCGAGGTAGGCAACACACCTGAGTGCGCGTCTCTCGTCGTTTTACCCCGCATTTTTCGAGTGGCGCCCAAGAAGAGCAGTTATTGCGCGCTCTAGGCCCCGCGACAAGAAAGAGACTATACTATAGGAGGACGAGCACGGGCCCGTCAGTCGAGGCGGCGGCGTCAAGCCGCGAGAAACTACAGGCTTGCGTAGCAGTATTATACGCCAGGACCACGGCTTTTCGTAATAGACATCAGACAGTAGAGAGAGACGAAAAAAATTTTCGTGCGGTTACTAAATCGCTCTGTGCCGTGGTGTGCCGGGAATGCGGTGAAGATACAGTGTTTTATTTGATTATTTTTTGTGGAATTTAGAATGGGTGAGTCTTTGCTTTAATATTATTTTTTTTAGTAACTTTTCTCGTTGCTTTCTCGATAATGCTCGCGCTGCCGCATTTTCGGTCGAAATCTAAAACGAGATTTGTATGTAGTATATGATAAAAATGAGTTATTGATAAGAGGTAGTTTTTTGAGTACCGGCGAATTTACGGTGAGGAAGTTGTGAAATTCTGTGGCTCCGAAGCAAATCGAGATAAATCAATTTTTTTGGACATCGGAAGGACATCGGTCCTTTTTTTGTAAAAAGGACACCAAACACGTACGTCCATTTTTCAGATTTTGTGTTTTAAAATTACTTTTTATATTATACTGGTGGCTTCTCGGGGACTTTGATTTACAAAAAGATATTATTTTTTAATTCGTTTCCAGGCTGATGTCATAAATTATTTCAAAATATAAAGTGAAATTTTGGACTTGTCTTGAAAAGTCATTCGTCCCCGTGCGTTAAATTAAAGAATAGACTCCAGAAGTAAACGAGAATAGTATATATAGTATAGATAAGTCCGCACAGTTCCCGGAATATCGACAAAATTTCATACTTTTGCGGCAATGCACAATATAGAAAAACATTGAAAATATGTATCGCTTGTCATTTCTTTTGTTCTGATCTTACAGATAAGTTTGAATATTAAAACTCTTTTTCTCGAAAACACAAAGCGCTTCATTTTTTCGTTGCTTCGTGCGATTATCAGCTGAGTCAAAAGTTGGGACTTTTTCTAAGCTCAAGTGTTACCTTGACAAATTGTCAAAAATTTACGTCAAACCATGAGACGAAACTACGTTTTTTTTTGTTATAAATTGCAACTGATGACACTAAAAGTATTTAAAAAATTTACTGCTTTCTTTTCATTTCACGTTTCGGTCGACGAAAAGTTGCTAGTGTATTTAATTGCTATATAGCTATAGTGAGTCTAAAAAATATGCATTTAATGCCTTTATTGCTTTAAATAAAAATTGATACGCGTAATAAATGGCATATATAAAACGCCTAGCACTCATATGTCCGGATCAAGTATATTAGTTTATTATAACTGCGTGCATTGTATTTTTACTGCCACGTCTAATAATTACGGCTATATTATCAAATTATATGATGAAATACTTATCACACAGCTGATAACCAGAAAAAAGTATTTCTACGCGATAATCTTGTTTTAAAATAAATCATTGAAAATCACAATCAATCATATATAGCCGGATTTTATCGAGTATTTTATGATAAAATAATCTATTGTCGGCAATCGCTGATTTATATAAATAAAATTTTTCCAAGAAGCAGCATTACGTCTACATTACGTTTTGTATATCGCAAAATAATATAATGAAAATAATATATAAAAAAATACAATGTCATATAAATACTGGCAACATTTACAATGATTGTTTGACAGAGAGCAAGATGTCGAAGATACTGCTGTTGACTTTACTGACTGCCGTACTCGCAGTGTCGGTACACAGTCAGAACAGCAATGAAGAATCGAAGAAAATCAACGAGTACCGCTTACCGAAATCGGTGCTACCGGTTGCATACGACCTCAAGTATACAAAGCTCAACTTCACGAGCTTCACTTTCGAAGGTACCGTCACAATCGAAGCAAAAGTCGCGAATGAAACCAGAGAAATCGTGCTGCATGCAGGAAATCTGACGGTTAAAGTTTTGTCTGTGACGGACAAAATAAACAATCGTTTGGGAGTCGGAGATACCACGTCCAATAAGACAACCGAGAAATTCACGATTCCTCTGAAGGAAAATCTGAAGACCGGGCAAGAGATCAAGATCACTTTATTATTCGATGGAGTATTAAGGGACGACATGATAGGATTTTACAGAAGTTCGTACTTTGTCGGGAAGGAGGAACGGTAAGTCTTATAAACATTAAGCTGCACTTATAGGATGAAAGCGTAAGCCAAGAAAATTTTTGAATTCGAAAATTGTCTGTCAAGCTGGTTAGCATCAACCCAATTCGAGAGCACTCACGCGAGGCACGCGTTTCCCTGCTTCGACGAGCCGGCTTTCAAAGCCAGATTCAACGTGAGCATCCTGTTGCCAAAAGCCTCCGGCTGCCTGATGAATATGCCGACGAGAATCGAAAAGTACGTTACACAAGAGTTTGACAATTTTTCGTTCCGCTATAATATATAAATAATATCTACAATATCAACCTTTTGATCTCGATTTTCCAGGAAATGGTGCATCGCTGAGCAAACCGTCCCGATGTCCACCTACCTCGTGGCCTTCGTCATCTCGGACTTTATCTCGAAATCTAGTGAAAACTCAGCCGTTACCATCTGGTCGCGAACGGAAGCTTTGTCCCAGACGGACTACGGCCGTGAAATCGGTAACAAAATTCTCGACTACTTCGGAAAGCAGTTTGACGAGAAGTACCACCTGCCGAAAATGGACATGGTCGCGGTGCCCGATTTTTCGGCTGGAGCCATGGAAAACTGGGGCCTCATAACCTACCGTGAAACAGCTGTGCTCTACGACGAGAATGAGTCGTCGGCTTCGGCTCAGCAACGAGTCGCCTCGGTCATCGTGCACGAATGTTCCCACATGTGGTTCGGCAACCTTGTCACGCCCGAATGGTGGAGCTACCTCTGGCTCAGCGAGGCCTTCGCCAGATACTTCCAGTACATGGCCACCGCCGAGGTTGGATTTTCAGTTTTGGAATCGATTCGATACCGATTGGATTTCTCCGATTATATTCAGTCTGATAGTTTTTTTTTTCGACACAAGTGCTAAAGAGTTGATTCTCGCATGAGAATCAACTTTAGCACGTGCGTATCGAACAATATCTTTTGATTCCTTGCACTTTACGCCCACCGGGTCGGAAAAGTATTAAAGTATTAAAAAAGTAAAAATTTGGGTTCTACTGGTTAATTTAGGTCTAACTTTTAATACTTTTAGAGTGACTTTTCCTATTAAGATTTTCAATGGAAGAGTACACTCAAATTTTTTTCTTTTTCTGTATTACTTTCTAGGCGATTCAAGCGGATTATCACTAAAAAAAATCATTTCATTTTAAACTCCCTTCAACCGCAGTATAAATTGCATTTTCTTAATCATCGTCGCGGGCGATTTAATTAAACCGCATAAGCCAGCTTTTTTACGTCAATACGTTTCTATATTAAAGATAAGAGCGTGATTGAGAAGATAAGCGCGGGAAACTACGACGTTCGAAAAATTTTTATCATCAATACGGCGCATTTGCGCTTCGATGAAAAAGTCGTTTATTCGGTTATTCAAACGTTAATTCAACAGATCGAGCCCGATTGGAAAATGGACCAGCAGTTTGTGGTGGAACAGCACCAGATCGCCTTGGGCGTCGATGGCTTGGAGAACTCCGAAGCGATGACGAGACCCGCGGTAACTCAATCGGAAATTGGAAGAATGGGAGATTCCATCACTTACTCCAAGGGAGGAAGTATCGTTAGGATGATGGAAAAAACCTTCGGACGTGATCTCTTTTACACTGCTCTGCGCAATTATCTCAAGCAAAAGTTCGTATATTCTTGTATATTCGAACAAAATTTAAATAATAGAGTCGAAAAATAGAAGCCGTTAATATATTTTGCAGATCATGGGATAACGCTGAACCCGATCATCTGTGGCAGGCGTTCCAAAAGGAGGCAGAAAAATCGTCAAATTCCAAGGTCAACGTCTCGATAGCGACGGTAATGAAGAGTTGGACGGAACAGCCGGGTTTTCCCTACATATCGGTGACCATTAAACCGGATTACATCGAACTGAGCCAGGAGAGATTCTTGCTCCGAAATCTCAACACCATACCCACAGACTCGTCCTGGTGGGTACCGATAACCTGGACGTCTTCGAGCCAAGCTTCCAGCTCGACAAAACCAGTTCTATGGCTGTCCGACAGACAGTTAAGAGTGAATAACGATCATAAGGACGTCGACTGGCTCATTCTCAATGTCGAGTCCGCAGGTCCGTATCATAATAATAATAACAACATATAACATGCGTAAAAAGCGATGCGCGTATAACGAGAGCTGCTTCTTAGGATTCTACCGCGTGAAATACGATAAGGATTCCTGGAACCGGATCATCAAGGCCTTGACGAGCGGTGACTTGGAGAAGATTCACGAGCTTAACAGGGCTGCCATAGTCGACGACTTGCTGAATCTCGCCAGAGCCGAATTGCTGGGTTACGATATTGCTCTGCAGGGCATTCAGTACCTGAAGAGAGAGAAAAATTATTTGCCATTCAAATCGGCCTTTACGGCGCTGGATTATTTGATAAGGCAATTCAGTGGCAGTCAAGACGATAATCTTTTCAAAGTGAGATTTGTTACTCATGTGTATACCATCAGTAAACCGCAAACGGGTTTACGGAGATAACGATATATCGATTTTCTTTTTAGGAACATGTTCTCTCGTTGATTGAGAACGTTTACGAAGACTTGACGTACGACGACAAAGAAAGCGACGACCGGTTGACGGTTCTTTTGCGTCAGGAAGTCAACGGCAAAGCTTGCAGTCTGGGCCACTCGAAATGCATAACCAAATCCAAGACTTACTTCGAAAACTGGCGAACGAAGAACCAAGCGTATGTGACTTTGAAAAGATTATGCTCAAATTCGAAGTTTCTTAAGCGATTATATTCAAAATACGATTTGCTTTTTTTCTATCTTCAGCATTCCGAAGAACCAGAGACCAGCCGCCTACTGCACTGCTCTCAAGCACGGAAGCAAAGAAGATTGGGATTTCCTGTGGACGCAGTACGAAAAAGCCAATGTGGCAGCGGAGCAGGTGGTTATTCTCGCTGCTCTCGGGTGTACCAAGGACACGTCAATTTTAGAAAAGTTAGTTTAAAAAAAAGCGAGAGGTATTTCGATTGCTAAGATCCATAACGATATGAACGTTCTGTCTTTCCAGATATCTACTGAAAGCTCTGACGAGCTTCCAAGAGAGTAAAATTCGCAAACAGGACGTGTCGAGCGTTTTCAGCGGAGTTTACTCGGCCAGTCCGGAAAATGCGGAATACATCCTGGACTTTGTAGAGGAGCACCACGAAGCCATATTCAAATAGTAAATAAATCGATCGATCAATATGAGATCCTAATTTAAAGACACTAAATTTAAACTCTCGTTTCAGTCACAACAGCTACAGCGAAATCGCGAGTCTCATATCGGGTGCTCTGACGCGATACCCGTCCGAGAAATTAGTGCAGAAACTCGAGGACATCATAAAGCGCAACGCGACTCACGTGAAATCCATCATTCCATCACTCGAAAAGACCCTAAAGCTCGCTCAATTCGAGATCGGCTGGTTCGCCAAAAACAGGCCCATCATCGTCGACTGGATAAAAGCCCTCAACGGTGATCTTCCAGCAAACGAAAACACGACGGCTTACCGACTTCCTACCAACGTCGTTCCCAGTGCCTACACGATTCACCTGACTCCTTTCTTCTTCAACTTCAGCTTCTACGGAACGGTCAAAATAATCGCCAAGGTGATCGAAGAAACCAACAAAATCGTACTGCACACCGATATGATGACGACCAATCAACCGATCGTTACCCGACTGAGTACACCAGCCGGTGAATTGGCCGTTAAAAATGTGACGAAGACGAGGAAGTATCACTTCACGAACATCCTCATGGAGCAGCCCATCCTAGCCGGTACCAATATCAGCATCGAGATCTCGTACACAGGATACCTCAACCCCGAGATGAGAGGCTTCTACAGGAGCTCGTACAAAATCGGCAACGAAACGAGGTACACGTTTATTTTAACTCTCCGGTATGCCCCTTTAAAATTTCCATCAAGGCTAGTCGCTCTACTGCTACTGCGCGACAAATTTAATTTCTTTGCCATCATTAAAAGCAACGACGCGGCTATGTATGTATACGTATAATCCATCGCGTAGCTTGGAAAAGCTTTCGAGGGAGAGAGGTAGGTATAGCGCGCGCAGAGCAGACCTATAATTACTTTGCAGTGCCCCCCTTGCGGAGGTTAAACGAAAAGTCTATTTCTCATTCAGGTGGCTTGCTGCTACGCATTTGGAGCCGGTGGCTGCGCGCCGGCTATTTCCCTGCTTCGACGAGCCCGCGCTAAAAGCCACGTTCGACATAAGCGTGGACGTGCCGAAGAATTACACAGCTGTCAGCAACATGCCGCCGAAGAGCAAGAAAAAGTGAGTGGACTTTCAGACTTGCTTATTTGATATCGTTCATCAGCTACTTTTGTATAAAAAGAGCGATATAGATATATGGTCGTTTCAAAATTTTAATATATCCCCCCGGTGTATTTCAGTGGTCTCTGGATATTCGATACAACGCCACGGATGTCGACCTATCTGGTGGCGGTAGTCGTGAGCGATTTCAATAACAAGAATCTCACCGACGCCAAGGATCGTCTCCACGGTGTCTGGGCTAGCCCCGTCGTGTCCCACCAGTTAAATTACTCTCTGGAGGTGATGCCACCGATCGTCGACTTCTTCGAGTCACGCCTCGGCCACGAATACAACTTGCCCAAGCTCGAGATGGTCGCTTTACCGGACTTTGCTTCCGGAGCGATGGAGAACTGGGGTCTGCTCACCTTCCGCGAGACCAACATGCTCTACGATCCCGAGCTCATGTCCAGCCTGGCCAACAAGCAGTCGGTGCGCAACGTCATCGCCCACGAGATCACCCATCAGTGGTTTGGTGATCTTGTCAGTCCACTCTGGTGGGACTACCTCTGGCTCAGCGAGGGCTTCGCCCGGTACTTCCAGTATCATGCCTACAGTGAGGTGAGTATATATGTATATGCATGCGGCTTCTCGGTGGAAAGCAATTCGCGTAATTTTAATCAAGCTACTATCTCTCTCTCTCCCGTCCCTTTTGCTGCGTATACACGATGGACGCGCGCCGGAGATAAACGAGACGGCAGTAGTCGAGGCAGGTACGTAAAGAGAGAGAGAGAGAGAAAGAGAGAGAGAGAGAAGGACGACTGTTTCATTAGCGAAAATAGTTTTTTCACAAAGCGCACCGCGAGGCAGCGAATAAAAGTGAACCGAGTGAATTAATCTTGATGGTTGTGCACGGTATGGCATGAGAAATGCTGCACGGCCCTTCTGCTATATATACTATAGCTACTTAAAAAAATTAATTTTATTGATTGTTGTTGAAAAAGTGCTTGATTTAGATACGAGTATATTATGCAATATTCACTTTAATTTATTTAATACACAATTACCTCTGTGACGTCAGGCTGAGAAAGACTGGAACTTGGAAGCTCAATTCGTAGTCGACCACTTGCAGACGTCGTTCACGAACGACGCCTCGACAAGCACACATCCGGTCACCACGAAAGTTTACAGTCCTGTCGAGATCAGGGCCATATTCGACAAAATATCCTACGCCAAAGCTGCCAGTTTGATTAGAATGTTGGAAAAGCTGACCGGATCGAAGATCTTTTACGCCGCATTGAATCGCTATCTCGAAGCATGGTAATTTATCTAGAATATCGTAATCATCAGTACGTTATATGCAAGTCCAGTTTTCCTCACATTGCACAAATCCATTTTTCTAGTAAATTGTCGACTGGAACACCGGAAGCTCTCTTCAAAGCTTTCCAGACAGAGATAACCACCGACGGAAGCATCAAGCTCAACGTAACGAAACTCATGAGCACCTGGACCCGACAGACAGGCTTCCCCGTCATCAAGGCTGACCTCCTTGGCAACACGGTGAAATTGAGCCAGAAACGATTCTACTTGAGACCATCGCAAAACCTCAGCAGCAAAGCTCTCTGGTCTGTCCCGATCAATTGGGCCACCAAAACCGATCCCAATTTCCAAGACAACAAAGCGAAGGATTATCTCCAGAAAAGCTTCAAACTTGTCGAGATTAAAAATCTCGACAAGGACTGGGTGATCTTCAACGTCCAACAGACGGGTACGAGCCTAAAATAAAAAAAAATTCTTCGCTCAAGCATCAGCGTGTAACAATTATAATATTCTCTGATGCACAGGCTACTACCGAGTAAACTACGACGAAACCCTGTGGCGCCGAATAATCGACGTCCTGAACTCCAACGACTACACCAAGATCCACGAGTTGAACCGCGCCTCGCTGATCGACGATCTACTGAATCTGGGCCGCGCAGGGGGATACCTCGACTACGACCTCGTCCTCGATGGTCTGCGTTATCTGATTCGCGAGACCGAGTATGCGCCCTGGAAAGCTGCTTTTACCGGACTGACTTACCTTAACAGACGATTCGCTGGTCGACCTGAGATTCACGAGGCCTATAGGGTAAGATAATCGATGGCCGATTTATTTAATGCTCGAGGAATTTCACTTTGGATTCTCGTTGCAGACCTTTTTGCTGGACCTGCTGGAACCGAGTTTCAAGAGGCTGGGATTCAACGATGTCGAAGGTGATAGACACGTGGACAGACTGCTTCGGAAATACGTGAACGAGTGGCTGTGTAATTACGAACACGAGGCTTGCGTCAAAGAAGCGACCAGACTTTTCGAGAAGGAGAAGAGCGACGCCAAGTAAGTTTTATTATTTTTTTTGTTATACTTAAATTCATTGATTTTGCAGAGCCTCGGAATATAATTTTCAACGACTGCTCTCAGATTCCGCGTTCCGCCGAATCAGCGCGACGCCGTCTACTGCACCGCCATAAGACACGGCTCTTCGGAAGACTGGAATTATCTGTACAAAAAATTGCTGGCGTCGAATTATGCCACGGAAAGATTGACCATCATAACAGCACTCGCTTGCTCTCAGAATACGACCAACTTGCAAAAGTGAGTTAAGCAAAAGTTTTGAGAGACTCATTATACACGTAAATTTTTCACGGTAGCTTGAATATTACATTAAAATGTATTACTTCAGACTCTTGGCTAGCACCATTACCCCCGATTCCGAAGTAATAAGACTGCAGGACGTCAAGAAAGTCTTCAACAGCGTCATCGACGGCGGTTTGATCGGGGTGGAAACCACTCTGGATTTTATTGGAATCAATTACAGTAAGATAGCTACTTAGTAAGTATCGTAAATTATTATCTATACGTATATGCGAAACGCATTTTCATACGCAATTTTGATCATCCCTATTCTGTGTAATGACAAAATTTTAGTCTAGGCGACGACACGGCCAAGAGCACACTGAGCACAATAGCCAAGCGAGTGTCATCCACAAAGCTCTTCGAGAAGGTAATGCACATTTTAACGCGGAGAAAAATTCCGAGTAAAATTTACTTTGTATGCTACGGAAAATTTGCACAAATTGCCCGGTTAGTTATAAGTATTATACCAAATACAAGTTTCAAGCATGAATGGATTGTTTACTTGAATTGTATTCAAAATCTGTCTAGCTTATCTTTTACTGGAGTATTATTCTCAATCAATATTAAAACTGGAAAAATCTATAAATGACACCCAAAAAAAATACTTATAACATTTACTTGACAAACACTACGTAAATTTTACTCAGGATTCGTCACCATCAATTTTTTATTCACAAAAAACCCTGGTAGAACATTATAACGGTTGAAAATCGCTAAGAGATTAACGCTTAGTTCGTCGTTGTATATCTTAATTCTTAGCTAAAAATAATGCAAAAATATTTAATAAATTTTTATGCGTACATATCGATTCTCGATAGAGTCTACGTGTTACAATTAATTAGCTAAGTTGGGCTAAACAAGCCATATATTACTTAGCTAAAAAACCGGTTCACATGTCTACCAGGGAATTAACAACCGAGAATTTTCACGATAACAATACCTTCGTCCCGCAGTTTGTAAATTTCGTTGAAAGCGCAACGAAAACTATGCCCGGCATCGTTAAATCGCTACAGACTTCTCTTAAACGGGCGAAACTCGAGCTCGACTGGTACAACGAGAGAGCTCCGAAAATTCTTCGATGGCTGGATAAGAATAATCCTCGAGCGGACTATCGGCTGTCGACTTCCGCCAAGCCCAAAGCTTACGATATTCATCTTGAGCCGAGCTTCGAAGACTTCACGTTTAAAGGCCAAGTCGACGTCGACGTCGAGATCGAAGCGGATACGTTAAAGATCGTGCTTCAGGCCAAGGATCTGGATAACATCAAAGTCAGTAGCTCAGTTATAGGGAACGCAATTACTCAGCAGTACAACGACACGACCCAGAAGTTGAGCCTGTACTTCAAGGATCTTTTGAAGGCTGGCACGAAATTAAAGCTGAGCTTCGATTACACCGGACACCTGAGGGACGACATGAGAGGATTTTACAGAAGTTACTACCTAGACGAAGCGGGGAAAAAGAGGTACGTATCACGTGAATCGACATGTAAAAAAAATGCATCCGCATACTCGTTATACAAAATATGTATATTACGTTCTTCAAAAGGTGGATAGCGAGTACACAATTCGAGCCGACGTACGCTAGGAGAGCTTTCCCATGCTTCGATGAGCCCCTGTTCAAAGCTCTTTTCACGATACACATAGCTAAGCCGAAAGGATACCATACGCTCAGCAATATGGGATCCTCGCCGACGGAAAGAAACGAGTGAGTATACATAATCCCTAATACCTTTGTTATACTCATCCTTCGGAAAACTGTACGACTTATTCCTCATAAAGCGAAGCGAGTTTTATACATCTGTCATACTGATCTTTATTGTTTGCAGTACACAAGGCCGAACTTGGGACGACTACAAAGTGAGTCCCGTGATGTCGCCGTACCTCGTAGCATTCGTCGTGTCGGACTTTGTGAAAATTCCAGAAGAGAAGAACAAAGTCGCCGTGTGGGCGAGACCGCAGTTGAAAAAGTATCTGTCGTACGCGCCGGTAGTCGGTCGCAAAGCGATTGAATTTTTGGAGGACTTTACGAAAATCGATTATCCACTCGGCGAAATGAACTTTGTTGCCGTGCCGGATTTCGATATGGGAGCTATGGAGAATTGGGGTCTCGTTACTTACAGGTAACGTATACGGACTGTAGAATATGTTAACTTTTATAAATGACGAAAAATATACAACTGAAAACTATAATTTGAAATTACAGAGAATACGGTCTGACGTACGACGTGTATCAGATATCCGCGACGTACAAGAGATACGCCAATACCGTGGTGTCGCATGAATTGGTTCACATGTGGTTCGGAGATTTGGTTACCTGCGAATGGTGGGACTACACCTGGCTGAACGAGGGTTTCGCCGAATACCTCGAATACGTCGTCAGTGACAAAGTGAGTATAGTATACCATAAAGAAATTTCCTACTCGCGAAATATATCTTATTCAAATTTAACTCCCGCAGAGCGAGTCGAGCTGGCAACTGTTGAAACAATTCGTAGTGAATGAGTTGCAAGTTGCGCTGCAAGTCGACGCTTCGATATCCTCGCATCCCATGAATAACAAAGTGAATACGCCAACAGAAGCCCAGGACGGATTTGATAAAATTGCTTATCAAAAATGTAAGAACTTTCTTTCATATAATATTAGAGTCGTGATGTCTCTGATGTCTTTATGTCCCACGAATATGAATCGTATCATCGCGGGTGTATATTTACGCGAGCGGTTTATTCTCCGCGAATTGCAAATGCGCATACGGTATTCCGTTCACTCGCTAAAACAACCGTTTGCTTCTATATAGTAGAATCTATTCTCAATTATGCCAATGTGTTGAAGCATTCGTCTACAATTCTGATATAATAATTCAATTTTTTTATAAAAGACAATCTATTTCCAACTAGGAGTGAAGCAATTATTATACAGTATGTAATAGCTATCACGACACATCGCATCGAGTTTTCCCCGTTTACATCCAACAAAAACTTTCCAACTCGCGATTCCACATCACTCCTCTCCGCGCGAAAATCCGAATATCGGAGTCGGCAGCGTAACTACCCGCAAAAGCGTCTACTGTCTTTCCCTCCCTCCCTCCCTCCCTCTTTCACCCTTGTCCGGAATGTCGAACAGCGCGCTGCAAACCCAGAGACAGAGCAAATAACTATAGCTCGCGCGTCAGATGGGAATTTCCCCGGCACTGAGAGGCATCAGAGGCCAAAACTATTCGGTGCAGCAATCAAAATAAGCGCGCGCTCGCGACTACTACGCTCGACCGATGTTTGCAGCCTCGAGCGTCCTAAGAATGTTACACCACAGCTTCGGTCAGCGTCTCTTCGAGGAATCGCTACACAACTACTTGAACGCGCACAAGTACGAGACCGCGAGGCCGGAATACCTCGTCGCGGCAATCCAAGCGCAAGTGGACAAGGAAATAGGCACAGGCAAGGCGTCGCCGCTGCCGGGAAATCTCGACGTCGCCACTGTGATGAACAGCTGGATTACTCAAGCCGGATATCCCGTTGTCAACGCTTCTCGCAATGCCGATAATAGCGTCCTTCTCACTCAGGTATATCGTAGTACTAATCAACTACTTACATACAAGTTTGTAATACCGTTTATAATACCGATACACATTATCATCAGGAACGATTCCTCACCTCGTCCTCCAACTCTTCGACGAGGAGCAAAGTTTATTGGACTCCGATAACGTACACGAGCGAGAGCGAGCTCGACTTCGAAAACACTAGTCCAAAACTTTGGTTGGGCGACAAGCAGCAGAGCATCGATATCCCGGCCAAAGACAAGTGGTACCTGCTGAACATACAAGAGATCGGTTACTACCGCGTCAACTACGACGCGGCCAATTGGCGGCGACTCGTCGATCTCTTGAACAGCGATGACTACCAAGTGATCGGTGACGTCAATCGCGCCCAGATCGTCGACGACCTGTTCAGTCTGGCTCAGGCTGGATACGTCGACTACGAGCTGGCCTTCAATGCCAGCAGATACTTGGCGCGTGAGACCGATTACCTGCCGTGGAAGGCATACTTCAATACCCAGGCCTACCTGTCCCAGAGGATCGACGGAAAACCAAAGGCCAGGGAAGTCTACGCTCAGCATGTTTTCACGCTGCTGGACAAGGTTTACAAGAAGCTGGGATTCAAGGAGAACATGGTGATGGACCAGCATCTCGATCAGCTCAACAGAGAGCTGATCCTAGGCTGGGCCTGCAAGTACGGACACGAGGACTGCGTCAAACAGTCCAAGGCTTACTTCAAGCAGAAGAGGTATATGATGGGAATATAACAATGTGTGTAATCTTGTTATTGACATTTTAACACGCGTTGTTTCTTTTTAGTATCACGCCTAACATTGCCGGACCGGTTTATTGCACTGCTATCGAGCACGGAACACCGGAAGACTGGGACGCGTTGTGGGAGAAGTACAACAAGGCTGTATTAGCCACGGAATACATCACCATACTCAAGGGTCTTGGCTGCTCGAAGAACGCTACGATTCTCAAAAAATACCTGGACCTCGTGATAGCGCCAAACTCGACGATTCGCAGACAGGACGTAGCGACTGCTTTCTCGTCGGTATACACATCCAGTCAGATTGGTCTGCAGACAGCTATCACTTACTTCCAACAGAACCTTGAGAAACTCTACGAGTAGTAAGTGGATAAACTAAACAGATATACTTTTTATTTATCTTTGTGGTATGCGCACTCATTTTACAACTTTTTGTAAAAGCTTCGGCGAGTGGCACGAAGTCGGAGATCTTTTCACTAGTTTGGCAGGACGGATATCGACGCCGGAGCAGATCGAAAGCGTAAGACTATATTATACTCGTGTATGCAGAACAATTATAGAATGTTATGATGAAAATTAAAATTTTACTCAACTAACAGATCAAAAAGGTATCGAACGGCGGTGTATCGTCGAACATCAAGTCTTCCATAGAATCGGCAGTGAAAACAGCAACGAAAAATCTCGAATGGTACAAGCAACATTCAGCCAAGGTTGAGGCCTGGCTCAACAGGTTGTATGGTCCGAAAGAAACGACATCCGAAACACCCGTGACGACGACAGAGGAACCTGTAGGAGAATCAACGACAGAGAAACCTGCAGGAGAATCAACGACAGAGAAACCTGTAGGAGAATCAACGACACAGAATCCGGGAGAAGGAACATCGACAAACGAGCCAGGTAGCGCATCGGTGCCAATTATTATATCTTTGACATTCTTATTTTTCTTGAGTTTCGGTACGTATTTCGTGTGCTCCTAGTCGTTATTTTATTACTTGACGCACCTATATAGTAAGTTGTAAATTTCACACCGCATGGCACGTTGATTATAGCGTCAAGATGTGTGTAAACTAAATCTAATGAGTGTTAATCAATTTTTACTTATGTATGTTATTGCTATATACTATTATTATTGTATTATTAATTTTTGAGAGTGAAAGGATTTGCCGAAAGAAAGTTATTATATTTTATAAATGAATACAACTTTATTATATTACTGTTATTATCATCGTGTATCTTTTTTCTTCGCAGCCAACATTTTTTTTTCATACGATTAAAATTCATTTACAAATTACAGCTATGACTGCCTAAGCTCTCTCTTTCTTGAGATTCTTCACAAAATGGGACGTACATATCATCAGTACTGTGCTTGTCTTTGTCCCGCACGAAAGGAAACTTTTGGCCACACGCTTCCCTCCATGCTCAGGAACATTGTGGGCATATACTCTGTCGACGCACTGCTTTAAAACCATGTTTGTGCCTGTTTTAACAATGTTTTTGTTTGTTTTGTGATCGTTATAAGCATATTGTGGCAAAGTTATATGTGTATTTTTGTAAAATTGATCTCTATAGCAAAATCGTGCTCTATAGATAAGCTCGAGAATAATAAATCTTTATGTCTTTTGTCTTTTATGTGTTATTTGTAGATTATATGTATGTGCACTGAATATCACTTTAGACTAATTCACCTATTAATCTTCCTCGAACACAACCAATCACTGCTGATAGCAAATTATAATGAGAACGTTTTATTCTCGTTCGATTGGTCTACATCAGTGTGACTTTTGTGCGCCTCATTAACTCCCGGCTCCATTTGCGCAACGAGCCAAATTAACAGAAAATCAATCAGCGTAATAGCTGCAGCATGTGGGCGTGTATATAGTCAATGTGTATGTGTGCCAAATGAATATAGCCCAGCATAGTGCCTGTTCCAATCCTAATACAGAGTTCACAACTTTCCTCGTATTCTATACGTATTTATTATTTCAGATATTCTAAATCCACTCATCATTATCTTTTGCGAGCATTATTTACTTTATTATAATGAGTGCCAGCTCTCGCGGACAAATAAGTACGTACGAATGCAAAATAAGCCACAAAATAAGCACGAGATATCGTAATACTGTCTTGTTGTTTTGTGCGTCGTACACTGCATCGCGGTAGTTGGAAAAAGAAATTTCGTGCATGTCTATATGATGACCCTATAGCTACGTGATTGATAATTGCGTACAGTACGAAATATTAAAAAAAAAAAAATTAAAAAAAAAGAAATAGAGTCGAAAATGAGAAAGGATACCAACCACCTTTTTGTTTCAATATAACTGTTGTAAAATCGTTAAAATCACCGACGCGGGCTTCTTTTTCATAATTATAAACATTACATTATATACGGTATATCTTTATTTACACTTAAATACAATAAAAAAACGCTCGTTTGTGGCTACGCGTATTCACGGGTTCACATCAGATATAACAACCAATATTTACAATAAATTTTTCTTCATTCAAAGACGTTATAGTTATATAGATCACGACCGCGAACTCTTTCAAAAGGGTCGTTGAAATAGAGAGCAGCCCCCCAATAATAGGGATGCTCGAACAGTGAAATTCAAAATTTTCCATTCAGTGTGCTTACATACGCGCAGCCGCAGAGAGATAAATGTCCGAGATTACTTATCCACATCTGGAAAAGCTTATTTCAACGAGAGTTAGAGCTTCGAAATCGCCGGAATACCGACGCATTGTTATAATGTCGAATTCTTCTCCTCTCATATCCCGTGCACATCATATACATATTATTATATATCGAATGCCTGCGGTAATTGCGCTTCTACAGACACAACACAGCATCATCTATAGTAATATGGCGGCGATGTTTGTATATTATCCGATCGTAGAATTGCTCTATAAAAGTATCACAAAAGAACGTTCTCGCGAGAGAGTAAAAAACGGATACAGCCTGTTTACTCGGCATCGACGTGTATGTATGTGTATAATATATAAAACGCGAATTCATATCTTAAAAAAGAAAGAACAAATAGTCGTTAGGAATAAAAGAGGAATGTGTGGACGCGTGTCTCTCATCGACGAAGAATAGTCGGAGAATTAAAAAAAAAAAAAAAAAAAGAAGAAGAATAAGCGAGCCTGTCCCTAATCGGGTCGCGAGAGTCCTCGATGATGATAATAATCGTTGGGACGCTTTTTACGAGGTGTTCCTCTTGAGCCAGTCGTGAATGGTCGCGTGATTGCGTTCGAGCCACCGGATGTTCGCCTCGGCCTGTTCCACCGCCTGCTCGACTGCGCGAGTCGCGCTGCCCAGCTCCTCCTTGTGCTCGTTCGCGAACTCGAGCAGCTGCAATGAAAAAAGAGTATTATTTATATCACACATAAGAGGATCTTTTACACGCTATATGTTTCAAGTACTCACGTCTTTGAGCTCGTACTTGGTGTTGATGCGCTTCGTCGAGGACTTGACGATATTGTTGATGGTCATGAGCGAGGTGCCGAAGCTATTCAAGAGGAGAAACGCTCAGAGTCAGACACTGATGATCGAATATTAAAAAAAAAAGAAAGGAAAAAAATATACTCACTACTCCTTCAATCGGTCCCACTTGTTCCTGAAGTAATTGAAAGCTAACGGCTGACCGATAATGTTACTCGAGACGGAACCGAACACCCTGATAACATCCTGCTTCCTGATACCGGCATTATCGGTGAGCGCCCAATCAAGATACCTGCTCAGCAGCCAAGTTTCCCTGGTACATCCCAGCGCGTGAAGTAGCAAATCTTTCTCGGAACCGACGTTGGTCTCGAGGTACCTCTGCCACATAAAGTCCCACTCGGGCTGTCCACCAACGCGAATAGCCGTGCAGTAAACGACACTCTTGAGGTTCGGCGAGATCGGGTTGTTCTTGCTGGGATCGGGACTCTGTCGCCAGGCGGCGAACTGGCTGACGGCGTTGCGCACGCAGTCCTCGTGTCCGAAGTTGCAGGCCCAGCTGAGGACGTCGATGCGCGTGAAGACGGTTAGTTGGAGATCGTCCAGGCTGTCCTTGAAACCGACCTTGCGGTACACGTTGTCGAGTAGTTTCAGGGCGTACACCTGTTTCATACAGAGAGAGAGAGAGAGAGAGAGAGAGAGACGTTATATTAGATCTTGCGTCAGATAAGTGTCTTGTACGAGACACATAGAGAGCGAATTATAAGCAACACGTGGAGGCTTTCATCGCCAATCACGTCACGTTCGGCGATAAAACTCGGTACGCGAGCGCGCGCGCGAGAAGCAATAAAAGTTAACGTGTGTGCAGACGATTGGTAAATTACCCTGAACTTGTCGTAGCCCTGGAATTTGACGAGCATATTGTCGAGGTAGCTCATGGCCGTGAGGGCCGCCTTCCACGGCAGGTACTCGGTCTCGTGCGCGAGGTAAGACGTCACGCCCAGGGCCGTCGAGTAATCCAGTCGGCCGGCTCTCGCTAGATTCAACGCGTCGTCGATCAGCTGGGCTCGGTTTATCGTCGCTATAGCGCCGTAGTTCTCGCCGCTAAGCTGCTTGATTATCAGCTGCCAGTTAGCTCGGTCGTAGTTCACTCGGTAGTAGCCTATATAGTATAGAAAATTTGTTTTCCATTAATACGAAATACTTAATGTGCGTGACAAATTTTTATGGTAAATAACTACCTGTTTCGAGGATATTGAACAGCAGCCATTCTTGGGAGCTGGCAGAGACGTTCTTCAAGGGAATGGACTTTTCGGCCTTCATCCAGATCGACGGCTTGGTGTCGTTGAAGTCGAGCTTGCGGGAAGTCGTGTAGGTCAGGGGAATCCACCAGAGCGGCTCTGTTTCCCCTTTGCTGTAATTCCTCAGCATAAAGCGCTCCTGCGTATATAATATTTCATTTAATTTATACCTCTCTCGAGTGATCGTTGAGGATAATTTGAATATGTATATAACGCACCTGAGTGATGGCGGCTGCGTCGTTCTCGTAGTCGCGGATAACCGTGACCACGGGGAATCCGGTCTGCAACGTCCACGTGTCCATGATTTGCTTGATAGTCACGTCCTCGCCGAGAACCTTGTCCTCGTGAGCCTGTTTCGTCAGCGCGTCCCACAGGTCGTCTTGCTCCGCGCTCTGGTACGCTCTGAAAATACGCGATTCGATTTTCATATAATAGGTATATGTCACATTGCACGTTGCACATTTTGCACATCTTGTTTTCACAATTATAAAGATATTTTAAATAGATTAAAACACATCGAGAACTTACTTTCCCTTGAGGTAGTTGGTAAGTCCGCGCTTGAATACCTCGGTAGTGAGGAAGTGATCCATCATGCGAATAATCGAGGCGCCTTTGGCGTAGGATATGCGGTCGAATATTTCGTTAATCTCGTCAGGATGTCCGACCGCGATGGAAATGGGATGGGACGACTCGAGAGCGTCGAGACCGAAGACGTTCTGCAGCTCGTGCACGACAAACTGCTCCAGGGCTTTCCAGCTTGGCTCCACCTTTCAGCGATTAATTATACACTCGGTCAGTGATGCATCATTATTAGCATAGTCGCTTCGTTCTATACCGATTTCCGGCTGTATATATATATATACAAATATACTCACAGCGTTGATACCGATGTTTTCTACGTAGCTGGCGAAGCCCTCGTTCAGCCAGAGGTCAGTCCACCAACTTGGGGTCACCAGATTTCCGAACCACTGGTGAGCCAGCTCGTGCGAGACCACAGTTGCGACTCTCTGTTTGTTGCTGCTAGTCGAGACACCCTCTTGGTACAGCATAGCCGTCTCCCTGCGATCGTGATAAAAAAAGTAAGTTTCATTAATGGATGATATCTCGATTATAGATAAATCAAGAGTAATTACCTGTAGGTGATGAGTCCCCAGTTCTCCATAGCACCGGCTGAAAAGTCCGGCAAGGCAACCATGTCGATCTTGGGCAGCGGGAACTTGATCTGGAAGTAGTCCTCGAAGTAGTTGAGGATCTCAGGTCCAATCTTGAGACTGTACGCGGACTGCTGGATGGCTTCTTTGCGCGCCCAGACACTGACGTTACCCTGATTCGAGTGCAACGACTCGAAATCCGAGACGATGAAAGCGACGAGGTACGTCGACATCGGTACCGATCGCTCGAAGTGGTCCCAGACGTACGTGGGTAGACCGGCCCTGTAACGATGTTAAATTTATACGCTATTGTTGTCGCGCGCGCGCGCATCGTGTGTGTGTGTGTGTGTGTGTATAATAATACGATGAGTCAGCAAAATAATACGCAACTCACACTGGCTTGGACTCTCGTTCCTTTGGCATGTTCGAAATGGCAGTCATGTTACTGGGCCGGGCTATGCTGATCTGGAATCTGGCCTTGAGCGCGGGCTCGTCGAAGCAGGGAAATGCTCGACGGGCATCAGTTGGCTGAAATTGTGTGGTAGCGATCCACCTAACAAAGAACAACAAGGATGTAATGAATAGTCATGCACACGAGAGCTGATGATGTGTATATGTAATAATTAGGCTACAACAAACCTCGTCTGATTATTCACGGTATACGAGCTCCTGTAGAATCCCTGAAGGTAGTCGTTGAGACGACCAACGAACTTGAGCTGCAGCAAGTACTGCTTGCCGGCCTTGAGCGTCTCGACAGTCTGGATAACGTGGAACTGTCGAGCGGTGTCATTGTACTGACGACTCACTCTGAGGTTCTTGCTTCTACCCTCGAGCCAAGGGTAGTCCTTGATGCTAGTCGCCTCCTCGTCGATGTCCATGTCGACCGCGTGTAGCGTTATCTTGCGCGTGTCCTCCGTTACGTTCAGCACGATTTTCACCTGTTGATTCGAGCCGCCACAACACACACGTTATATTATATACTCAATAGCTTTCTCAATAACGATCAAAATACGAAATTCTCATACCTCTCCATTGAAAGTAAAATTGCCCTCCCAGATGAACGGCACTAGCTTGAGTTCATAGCTCTCTGGTCTTATGCTACTGGGCAACCTGACATCGAGTTTCTTCTTGGACGACGATCCGGCAAAGCTCCTTCCCGATCGGAACATCGCGGATCCATCGTCGCCTATGATACCGTTGTAACGACGCTCCGAGGAAGCGTCGATACATGGCGCGAAGTGGTAGACCAGCAGTCCCGTAACGACGACACTAGCTAGGAAAGCCATAGCCAAGCCAAAGGCACCGCAACGCGTCACCGTACAGCCACGTTTCCTTCCGAAAGTCGTCGTGCGATCATCCATACCCATCGCACCCAGCGATTTCGTCATGCTCTCCTCGCTGAGTCTGTTGGTGATATATTGTAAATGTGTATATATACTTATATATATAGATATTTTCTGTTTGTATAATCGTCGGTGTTATTAGATAATCGGGACTTTCGAAAAATTTTCACAATATATTTTTGTGTCATCTCTTCGGAAGCTAATAGGTGAAAGCTATGTACGTATACTTGGATATAGACTCAATAATATCAGAGCCATGACACGCGCGCGCGCGCCGGGGAAAATAATATACACAGGGACTTCACGAGCGCTCAATTAATTTAGCTTATCGTGTATAATAAGAGTATACAGCCGCGGAACGGTTACGTCCCTCCGGCACGCGACTCCAAATTATTATCCTCTCTCTCTCTCTCTCTCTCTTAGTGTCTGTATACACACCGTACGTCATATTTTCTTTTTTATTACAATATACGCCGTCCTTTATTTTTTTTTAATTCTCGGTATAGACTCGATATGTGTCCAGCGAGAATAAAACGCATCCTCCGTTGATGATGATGAGAACGGGGTGAAGGCAGCGCTTATACTGGGGATCGTTAAAAGCAATTATAAGCGACGCGAGAAAGTCGAGCGCCGCGCGCGACAGAGCGCGAACGTGTCAAGGAAACTCAGGGCCGCCGCGAGAGCAAGCTAATCGTCCGTTGCGAAATCAAATCAATTTGTACGATTGTGTGTCTGATGTGTGTATATTATGTATATATAGAAGAGGGAGTGATAAACAGATCGATGCAAGCTATAGTGCGTGAGCTTATAATATACACACATGACATATCGCAGCGGGAGATTTGACGAGGTGGCGTCTAATCGCTTATCATGCCATCTCGACGACGAAGTATATGCGTTCGTCTGTGTGAGCTTTCTCTCGGAGCAAATTGCCGAGAGCTTGCAGGGATATGGCAGGTGTTTATTATATGTATATACCGTAATATCGGTCGCACGTCTCTCTGAGATGATGCTGCGGAGATTATCAAGCCGCGCGTGATATGTGTGTGAGACGCTTCGATGCGAGGGGGAAGGAAGTATTCAGACGATGATGATGATCTGGGTTATTTTTATAGTCTAATCGAGAATTTTAAAATGAGATTTATTAAGTAAAATGTGCGAGTATAATGATTTAACGTATACAACAGTACGAATACATGGAAATGAAACAATTGAATCGCGTGCGCTTTGAGAGCGCGTATATAAAAGTGTATTGTGTGTATGATTGAAGCATTTATTGAAAATTCATTAAGAATTATCTTCAACGAGAAAGCCCGCAACCTCGTTCCGAAATCAAAGAAAATAATACACAATGAATTTAAATACATTATAATAGAATACAAACATTATTTTCATGCCGAACCGTTATAAAAAAAAAATAACGCTTATGTACGCGCGCAAACGTGTTATCTCATATACAACGCACTGCTTTTATATAACTGAAAAATGAAACCCCGTGGAAAAATCTTCGTCCTATACAAAAGCGACGATACAATAACAGAGAACGAGTGAGAGAAGCGCCGCATGTAGCTATATAGGCATGTATGTATATAGAAACAACAGTTTGTATATTTACCAACTCGAATAATAGACCGAGATGCGAACGGTAACCGTGGCTGCCGGTGATCGTAATCCCTCCGAATCACCAGATATAATATAATACACTACACAACACTCTTACATACACCCATATATACGCACAGCACACCTCCGCGCTCCTTGACGCTTGAGGTACGACTGGCACACGGCGATCCTTAAACCTCGCGCGTATAGCCACCTCTGCCTCGGTGACGCATCCCTACCTACGGCCTTTTTCTTCTTCTTCTTCTTCTTCTTCCTCCTCCTCTCCTCTCCCATATATATATAATAATGCTACTCCCTTTTGTCGTGAGCGCGGCCGTTTTGATTTATATTGCCGCAAAAACAACGATTTTATTTCGGGCTTTTCATTTTCGATCTATGCGCGAAGCGAAACGACGAATTACGAAGAGCTTTGATGCTCAGTCATGTGCGGAATTTAAATATATATTCGCCGTGTGTGCATCTAGGCGACTGGAAAACGAATCCGTTTATCGATTCTCCAGATCGCACACGGCAGTGCGCGCGCGTTACATGTCTCTCGGTGAACGTATATACATATATACACGTGTGTATATCTATGGTATAGCGTCGAGCGCGCGATTGATTGAATATCAATTGGCCGAAAGGACGAATCGGGTCGTGCAATCGCGGCAATTCGTGTCAATGCGCTTGAGCTTCTGTCGTCGAGTCGTCTATACTCGCCAATCTGAGCTATTTATTCTATATATGGTATACCTGAAGCCCGGTAAACGTACAATTTTTTTTTTTTCAAAAATGGCGGATTTGTCGCGATAGGCAACGTAACAGGTGATAAATATTCATAATAGACGCTTTCTCTCGACGTACACGCGTTACACACATATATATATATTCGCGAGAGCTTCGGTCAGCGCCAAATGGCTTGTGTGCGCGTGCGACGCCAGCGCGCGGCTTCCCAAAACCGGATTGCGAATCCGCACTGTACATCCCATTAGCCATCGTCGGTATGTGTGTATACACACATATATATATAGTATGTATACGCGATCGAAAAATTACCGTTTTCCAAACGAGTTTATTCACCGCGAAATTCTCGTATATCATGCAGTTTATATACTCGCTGTGCCCGCGCTGATTTTAAATCTTCTCGTTGTTATTTGCGCATCGGCTCTAATTGCCGCTGTGGATGGAATTGAAAGGAAAAAATAGCCGAATTTTTTTATTCGATTTCGTCAACTAGGTAAACAAATAAGCTTTACGGTATATACCTCGTGCGCGTATATTCAGTCATTGATTATGATGATGATGATGCTGGTGATGATCAGAGAGGTGATGTGCGTCTATACATATAGTGCAGTGACGGCACATCAGAGAGAGAGAGAGAGAGAGAGAGA
>UCQR01000155.1:0-28306 GCA_900474235.1 Cecidostiba semifascia
ATCTATACACACTACTACTGTCAGTCGTTCCTCGAAATTTGACCCATTTTTCTCTGCCGACATATGTATAGGTATTCTCACCCTCTCCCACATACAGTCTTTAGTCTCGTATCGTAGAACTCCATTCCATTTAACGAGGCGCGGTGCAGTCGGCGGTCGGCCGAATGCGGTTTTGATCTACGGTCCTGCGGCGGAGCAGCTGTGTACGTATGTGCGTATACATTGCTACACCACCACAAGTGAAGTGTGCTCGTCGTGTCTTTACTCGCGAGTCGCGAGCCGTCTTTCACTCTCTCCAGTCTTTCCTCTCCTGTCAAAAATCACAAAATCGGAGAGAAGATGATGCTCGTTGAGTGCAGTGCCGTAAAGTCCTCGTCGTAGCCAGCTGAGAAACGATGGACTGCGGAGATGCCGAGGAAAAATGTGAGGAGTTAATCTAGGTGGGTGTTGATCGACCTTTTTGCAGGACATTTTTTTCTTGCCCTAACCTAATACCAATGGAAATCGCCCGGAAAATTGTTGTGCAGTTGCAATGATTTAAAGGGCTTTTTTCATTGCACCGGTTGTTGTTATAAATATGTTTATTATCGTTACATTCAGAACGTTGGAAGTGTGTTAAGATATTTGATGTGAAATGTTTTTCTACACAGATTTATTCAGTTGTTGAGAGAGAGAAAGAGAGAGAGAGACGAAGGAGCAGAACCATGAGCGGTCAACTGAACATCACAGTTCGACCAGAGGTTCGTCTTGATGCCAAGTGGCTCAAGATGGACCTCCAACGCCTCCTTTGCCGAGATGGGCTTGCCGAATTGTGGAATGAGATGATTAGAGACGGTGAAATCGTTGGTGCCTTTAGTGATGGTTTGATGAATTCGGCAGGTGTTATTGCTAGAAAAGGTAATTCAACCCTCTGTACATTCACTTCTTTTCATTTTCATAATTCATACTATGATTCTAATTGTCTTTCAGGAGAGAGTGGTCATTATTATTGTAATTTGAGAGTATTATCATGTCCTTGTTGCGATGGCATTTGCGGTCCACAAAGTGGATGCAACTGTATTCCTTGCCAAAAGTTAGATGACGAGGAAGGACGCATTGTTACAACAGAAAAATCAATTCCTGCACAATATACAATAGATTCCTGGCTATGGGGTTCCCAACCATGTATGTACTGTTCTGAATTCAATGATTTCTAAATAAGAATATATTCTTAATTCTAACTGACTCTTTCCTACAGCTGCTAATGAATTGACTTCATGCATCGATTCGCTTATAAAGGAACAAAGAAATCTGTGTCATGAAGTTGCCAATAGCACACTCTCTGCAATTAGATTAAGACAGCGCCTAGTTATTGCTCGAAGATATTTCACTGCCTTGTCTCGGCATAAACCCCAAGAAAACAAAGAAGTAGTGGTTGCACCCAAAGCTGCAGTTAAAGTACAGAAAAAGTAAGTTTTTATTAGCTCATTCAAAGATTTAAAATAGCATGACAGACGCTTAATAAATTCGGTGATTATTCCAGAATAAAGCCCAGTGAAAAAGCAACAGCCGGCCTCGCACGCGTTGGTTCACGTGCCGCCCTTAATTTTTCATTTGCTTATCTAAGGAGAGCTTGGAGATCCGGTGAAGACATTGATTTTTGCAGTGAATTATTGACAGAGTCCTTGGAGGCTCTTCAGTCATTGCCGGAAGCTACTCTTTTCGACGAAAATAACGTGTCTCAAGTCTGGCTGGAAGTTGTTGAACGATCTGCTAAATTTTTACGACAAGTTGTCACAGGGTAAGCAAATACATTGCAAATCTTTTTTTAAATATACTGGGAAAAAAAAACAATCACTTATGAAGTAACGATTTATTATTATCTTTTCAGCGATGTGGTGTCGGGGAGAATCTCGTGGTGTCCAGTACCAGTAGCGGATCAGCACACAGCGCTTTGCCTACTCCTAGAACTGGCCACCCAACGTGGTACACTCTCTAGCCTTCTCGATTCCGTGATCCTCCTACTTCAACTCAGTGAGAAACCCAAGAACCAGGACAATCGAGTGATGCCCCCAGGTAGTTCAGCTCCGCTCATTCCACTTCTTCGACGCCTCAGCACTATTGCAGCGACGAAGTCGCGACGGCTCGATGAAAATGCACCTCCTGGTCCCTGTGAAGCGCTTCTCAAGTACCTACGACTACCAGAGGAGGAAGCAGCTTCCGTGGACCTGCGCAAGGCAGCTGTTATAGTCATGTGCCATCTCAGTCGATTAGCCAAGCCGCTACTACCGCCTATACCTGATTTATTGAGGCCCGAGACGCAGACCTTCCAAGAAGTACTCGCCTGGGGCAACGTCCATTTCGGCAGCGGATCCATGCCGTTCTACTGCGACGCGATAGCTGAGATAGGGGTCAAACAACTATGTTGTACGGAGAGAGCATTGCTCATACTCTCACTCAGTGGCAAAGTTTACATGATGTACTACGGCTCGGAGACACAGTACCCTCAGAGTGTCTATGGCTTCGCAGACGACGTTGTACAGATCGCCTCACATCCGGATGGCAAACACTATCTAGCCCTCACGACAAAGGGCATTGTTTACTCCTGGGGTAACGGAGATGGAGGAAGACTTGGTCATGGCGATAGTTTCTCCTGCGACGAGCCTCAGGTGATCGAGGTATTGTCGGACAGGACGGTGACGTACATAGCCTGCGGCAGCACGTACTCAGCAGCCATCAGCAGCACGGGAGAGCTCCTTACCTGGGGTCGTGGAAGTTATGGTCGTCTTGGTCATGGCATCTGCGACGACATCAGCATTCCAACGGTCGTAACAGCGCTGAACGGCCACACGGTTACACACGTCGCCTGTGGAAGTGGAGACTCACAGACGCTTTGTGTCACCAACTCGGGAATCGTGTTCTCCTGGGGCGATGGAGATTACGGAAAGCTTGGCAGAGGTGGTAGCGATGGCTCGAAGTTACCGAAAATCGTGGATAAGTTGCTGGATCAGAACGTTGTAAAAGTTTTCTGTGGAGGTCAATTCTCAGCCGCATTAACGGCGCATGGAGAGGTTTACACATGGGGTGAGTAATATGGATTCTGTAATAAAATATTAGATTTTGTATGACCTTAACTCATTGCTTTTAATTGAATCTGTTATCCAGGTAAAGGCGATCATTACAGACTAGGCCATGGCAACGAAGAACACGTGCGATTCCCTAAACTCGTAGAAGGACTTCGCAATAAAAAAGTTCGCGACTTGTCAGTGGGCAATCTACACGTTCTCGCCATCACCGAGGACCAACTGGTCTACGGTTGGGGACGCAACGATGCTTGTCAAATTGATCCATCATTGGGAGCTGTCGTATCCGAACCCACACTATGCCCAACTCTCAGCGGCAAGAGCGTAATTGGGCTAGTCTGCGGACCTATGCAGAGCTTCGCCTGGTCGATGTCCACTTGGTCGGTGCCTCAGCGAGTCGCCTTTGTTGTGGACGTTTGTGAAGAAACATTCAAACTACTGGACACTCTGCTCGGCAAATCATGCGAGGGTTTACCCGGAACGAGGCCTCCTACTCAGGATCGGGAATGTCTTGTAGTAGCAGCTCTGAACCTCTTGAGGCTACAACTACATGCCATGATAACGCACAATATCGATAGCAAAACGGTCGGACTAGGGAACAGCAGTGCTCTGCTGAACTCCATTAAGCAACGTTGCGTTAACTTGGCCAGTGTTTCCGGAATTCTGGCCACAATCCAAGAGGCTGCCCAAGCTGTTCTGCAAACCGGCTGGAGCATACTGCTTCCCACGGCTAATGAGCGAGCTAAGACTCTGTCCGGCTTTCTACCCAACACGAACGCGCTAGAGATCAATAGTTCAGGCTCGAGTAATCGTGGTCAGCAGTTCATGGCGGATCTTTTGGTCTCTAGTCTGATGGCTGACGGCGGCCTTGAACTCGCTCTTAAGACCGCCATCAAAGCAGAGATATCTGATATCTCGGACGATAGCTGCGAGATCATCACTACCGGGACGAACACCCATCAGCACCTTAAGGACTACAACACCGCCGATGCAAAGTCCGCATACAACACGCACAACGCCGCCACTATATCTCTCTTGCAGCTCGTTAAGCAGCTCGTGCGAAATGGCACCTGCATTACTCAGTCGAGGTTCCGGGTTCTTCAGCAACAACACCAGCAACAGAATAATCAACAACAGCAGACGAGGTACCAGGACAATCCAAAGAAGATCGACAATTCTCCGAGTCTCAGTCTGCTGCTGAGGTTTCAGCGATTACTTATAGCTCAGATGCTCAACTGCATTGGAAAGTGTGGTACAGGATCAGAACCGCAGGACCAAAAGATGCTGGGAGTTGAGTCTTTGCTAAACAAGTACATCTCTCAAGTTTGCAATCACGTTACGGAAACGATGCCGATCGCTATGGAGTTAGCGAGCATCAGTGGAAAGCACTTTGTCGTGGTTGCCAGTGTTTTGAAGGCTGATATAATTAATGTTTTGTTACCCGAGCTTGTTATTTGCCTGATACTTTTACAGGTGAGATTCTATACTAATCTGTGTTCGATTTTGTTGAAACTCAGAAATAAACTATTAATCATTTTACTTACAGGTTGATTATCCAATGTTATTGTTAAAAATGAATTGGATGGAAGTTTTGTCACCGATATTGGACGCGCTTGATCAATTTAATCGTCTAGCACCTACGATAGAAAAGGATGATGCGGATGATCTTTCGTGGCCTGGAATCATAGCGCCTCAACATAGCAATAAACTTTCTATTCAAGATGAACCTTCTATTATCCGATGGGCGGATCTGGAAAATCACAACCGAGACGGTGGCTTCTGGGTCGTCCTCAACAACAGCGTATACGATGTCCAAGATATTTCGGGCTATGATGGAACGTCTATAGTTAGTACCTTTATTAATAAAATCATTCCTTTATAGATTTAATATCATAAAATCTAACTTGATCTATTTTGAATAGGGCTGCAATCAAGAAAGTCTGCACAGGTTAATTAGTCGAGATGCTCGGCACGGCATGATGGACTCATGTTTCGTTGGCTATTACTGTCAACCTGAGCCTGATAATACACAGTTCACCATCGAGGTAACCGATGTCTGCTCGAGTCTACTGGACACCGAGCGAGCTCTCAGTTTCGTTCTCGGTCTACATGCATACCGGTTACGTCAAAGTCTTGCCATCCAACCAGCGGAAGAGGAAGCTGGCCAATGGCTTGAGGCCAACTTTTTACGAGGTGGCCTTCAAATCCTTCAGCCACCAAATCCTTATGAAGAGGAAAAGGGTGAGGCACGCAGTAACAACTCCACGGCAGCAAATTCACCTACGGAACCGCCGCTTGTGCCGATCTGTACTAAAGATGAACCTCAGCGAATTACCGACGACCGAGTGATCACTTTCGTTCAAGCACTTGCTGAGACACACAAAACCGATACATATGTACAGGCATTCCTAGCGATCGTTGATCGTTACTGCAAAGCCAATAATGTTTTGTCGCACGTTGACTTTGGTGGCGATCATCCGGTCGAAGAGATCGGCAGATTGTTAATGGCTGTCATCATCAAACATCTTGCTTTGGGAAATCAGACTCTAGCACTAGTCGATCAGGAATTGTCCGAGGGCAACGTCAAACTCACCAAACCTCTTGCTGACATGGTCAAGGCCATTCACCAGACCAAGTGGAACCTGATAAGGACGAGACAACAGCAAAACCGAAGCTACAAAGAGGTCTGTGCACCAGCGCAAGAAAAGTGTCGCTTCCTACTCTACGAGATCAGGCCGGCAACGAGTTACGAAATAAAGGGCCTAAGGGATCTGAAACTTCTGTATACAGTCCCTCGATTCAAGAGAGCGGTTCAGAACATTATGGCGGATCTCAAGCAGATCGACTCCCCTACAAAGCCCGAAGACATCGTTAACGCCTCGATCCAGAACGCCAAGTCAAAGAGCAAGAGCGAAGATGGAGAAGAGAAATCTGGCCAGACCATCACTAGCTCAACGACTACGACAACCACGCTACCACCTAAGCTTGATGATACTACCAGTTGGTCGAGCATGACCAATGTCATCAGACAACTAACTGACAAACTGAACCGCAAACCTCTGATCATGGATGCCAACGAGCTCATGACAAACATCATCAGCTTTGTAGTGACAGAGGACAGTGGCGACGTGGAGACCTTGCGTCGCGCAATGTACTGTCAAATCCAGCGGGTGAAAATGCGCGAACAAGGGTTGTTCATGATTCAGGAACTCCTCCAGAAAGATTACCTCATTACCTCGGTCAAGTACTCATTGCTGAATGGCTGGTTGGGTCTGACCCACGAGAACAAGTACCTTGCGCACGGTATCACCCACTGTCTTAAGAACATTCAATCCGTCACTCCGTACCTTCGTCTCAAAGTAATCCTCGCCGAGTCAAAGGTGACGCTCTGGGCAATTCAGGCTCTACGTGCCTACGTTATTCAAGCTGAGTTACCTAGCAAATCAAGTAAAGCCAGCGGTAAAAGCAGTCTGAATCAGGGTACCTACACCTGGCTGCGGAAACTACCAAGAGCTCGATTTCTGCTGACAATATTCGGCATGCTGACGGGACAACAACACGCCAACGAGATCGGACTACTGATAAACTCGGGTCTATTATCAAGCATTTTAACGCTACTGCGACAGATCGGTCCGACTAAACCAGCTACCTCGACAAGTCAAAGTGGCGAAGCAAAGGAAACGAAGAGCAAAGAAGCATCTACAACTGTGAGCGCTATCTACGAGGACGTGGTAAACAAGTGCAAACCGCAGTCAGTACAGTTGACTGGCTCCGAGCTAGCAGCCCTCATGAAGATCGGTACAAGAGTGGTTAGAGGTGTAGACTGGAAATGGGGCGAACAAGACGGTCCACCGCCTGGCGAGGGAACGGTAATCGGTGAATTGGGTGACGATGGCTGGATTCGCGTCAAGTGGGACAACGGAGCGACCAACTCGTACCGCATGGGTAAAGAGGGTAAATTTGACCTAAAACTTGCCGAACCACCTGCGCCTCCAGAGTGTGATTCTGACAGCGAGTCACCGCAGAGCGACTCGGCCAAGTCTGAACGAGATAACACGAGGGAGGTTCATCCTACGACGTATCTCAAAAGTGCATCAGTAACGCTGCTCAGGGTCATTCTTCTTTCTTGTGGGATCGAGGCTGACAAAGTTCAACCATCGGCTATAAGAACACTTTCCTCGGTTCTGAGAGGTATCATATCGAGCGCTAACAAGACTGATTCCAGTCTGCAAACACAATTAGGTAAGGCTCTAATTTACACATTCTTATTAGGTAAATGCTAACGAATATTTTCTCTTCTAATAGCTAAAGAACACGAAGAATCCTGGGCAACTCTAGGCCTCCTTCGCGCGATCGCCAATTCAGGCATTCTCTGCCGAGCTCTAAGTACTCCCGTCTGGGTCAATTTCCTCCTGTCTATCGTCGCTGACGAATCGACCAACAAACTCCACAAGCAAATCATGGCAGTTCGTCTTCTCGGCACAGTTTTACCCTTCTGGCCAGTCAACGCGCCGGAAATGTCTGCTTTTCTCGAGAAGGCCTTCCGTCTGTTAGGCCACATTGGTTTAATGTGCGAAGCTAGTCAAGAGCTCCACTCCAACAAGTGTCGCGTTTCGTTAACAGCATCGCATGGATCGACTCTTGCGGAGGAGCTCATAAACTTGGTGAGAAGTCTTCACTTGTTGCCCGGTTGGAACGCCGCTCTTAATGCCTTCCTGGCCTCGAAACTTGCGCTTGCTTCGGACCTGCTCAGCGATGGGCCGCTATTTCACATTCAAATGAATGAAAATGGAGGAGAGAACAGTCTGATTATTCAGCAGTCCGTTATTGCCACTTTAAGTGTCGTGGGTGGATTGGATAGTAGACCGAGAATCGGAGGGTTGCTCGAGATTGATGGACAGCTAGGCACAGTGTGTAGGTTTACGCAGCACTCGAAACTCAACGTTCAAATCCATGAAACTGGTCAGCGTAAGAAAGTCGGATTTGGCTGTTTCAAGGTATTTTTCACAACTTGTTCCAATTTTAGATTCAAGTATTGACAGAGTTAAATCTAAAATTAACATGAATGTTTGCAGGCTATCAATGAAAAATTCCATTTGGAAAAGATGCCTATGACCGAACCACTTTTGAGTACCTGGGCAAACCTGCTGCTGGGTCACTGCGGTATGGACAAACGACCAGGTGGTATGCCCGTGATAGCTGGTGCAGTAAACGCCTCGATTTTGAGGATGCAGCAACAACAGTTGGCTGCTCTTAACGCTGGCAAGACTCTTATAGAGCATCAATCGAAGCTGCGGAAAGTTCTGAAGTGCCTGACTACCGATAACGACGAGGATCGAAGTACTTTGTTACAGGAACTGCTCATCAGAGCGACAAGGCCTCAACCACTCAAGCCTATCTTCAAAATGGAGGAATTAGAGACAGCTGCGTTAATCGTCAGTCAGTACTTGGCTTCGGAACTAAGGCACACCCCCATACATTGTCCAGGTAATAATGTATTCTTTTTTGTGACTGTGAATAATAATAAACATTTTTTAAATACCTACTTGAGTACGCTAACAAAATAAAATTCTTATATTAGCGGGTGCAACGGGTTCAGATCCCACAACACCTACATCTGACATCTCTCTGGTCTCCTTGACATCCAGTCAGAAGCGCCACTGTAAGAACACTAGCAAAGCCGCTAGCTCGACTGTTGCCACAGGCGGCAAGATTGCACCACCAGCAATCAGTCCTCTGGTTACCCAACTTACAGAAATGGGCTTTGATAAACGCAGCGTTGAATTCGCTATTAAGAACCTTAGCATCGCCGAAGGAAGTAACATTACGCCCGAAACGGTTGTTGGATGGCTGCTAGAAAATCCAGAGATCACTATCAGCGATACTGAAACTATATCGAGCTTTGAGGATGCTTGTGAATCCGATGATTCTAGTAGCGAAGATGTCGACGATGACCCGTCGTTGCAGGAACCCGGGGGTTCCTCTCAACCAACCTACATGAAGCGATCAGATTTCTTGTCGGTAGATGAATATGCAATATATGTGAGAGATAATGTAAAAGCGGGAATGTTGGTGAGATGTTGCAAGACGTACGAGGAAGTAGAATACGGCGATGTAGGTCAGGTAGTGAAGATCGATCCGGAAGGACTGCACGACCTCAACGTTCAGGTCTCATGGCAACATAAAGGGGGAACTTATTGGGTTCGCTTTATTCATATCGAACTGCTGGGACATCCACCATCGCTACCTGGCCCACCAGCTCTCAAAGTTGGTGATAAGGTAAAGATTTTGTGACTTAAGATTTAATCTTAATTTTATTTAATTAAATTTGATCTTATGATACTAAATAATAATTATTATTCGAATCAGGTGAGGGTTAAACCATCTGTAGCAGTACCGAAATACAAATGGGGCTCTGTAAACCATCACAGCGTAGGAATAATCACGGCCATTTTAAATAACGGCAAGGACGTCTCGATAGATTTTCCCCAGCAGAGCAGTTGGACCGGTTGCGCTGCAGAAATGGAACGCGTGCCTAGTTGTCACCACTCAGTATCTTGTAATTCTTGCCATGTGTCCCCAATCTCAGGACCGCGCTTTAAGTGCAAACCCTGCGAAAACTACAATCTTTGTGAGAATTGTTTCTACACCAAACGATCGCATAGGCATGGATTCAATCGAATTGCTGAACCTGGTTCGGCGGCTGTTTATGCTGGGAGACCCGGCCGATACCATAGACAAGACCTTCTTGAACCATCGGTACTAGACGATTGGTCCAAATGCATCCGTACTCTGAGCGTTTCCTCGAACGAACGCTTGGCAACTCGCCTGGTCGATGGCTCGGACAAATACTGGCAAAGCGGTGGCGCTCAGGGCGCTCACTGGATTCGTATGGAGATGCTGCCTGGTATACTTATCCACTCACTCAAGATCACAGTAAATCCTCAGGACAGTAGCTACATGCCATCGTTAATAACCGTCTATGCAGGTGATTCGTTCGACACCATGCTCGAGCTCGTGAGCGTCAACGTTCGGTTGAACGACTCAATAGTCACGCTTCTGCATGATGTAAAAGAATACTATCCTTGTGTCGAAATCGCAATCAAACAATGCAGAAATGGAGGAATTGACTGTAAGATACATGGACTACAGATCGTAGGGTATAAAAAGGTGTTTGAGAATCAATTAGCTACGTCTGTGTCATTCTTGGCATCGGACTGGGAAGTCGTGCAAGAGCAGATGTCCGCCCAAAGAGCAAGTGACGTTCAGCAGAATGCTGCGGTTTATGTTTGGGGGTTGAATGATAAGGATCAGCTGGGAGGATTGAAAGGATCAAAAATTAAATTGCCTGTTCATAGCGATGTATTGTCCAAACTCAAGCCTATTCACATAGCTGGTGAGTAATATCCGCCTTTCCTTTGGTAAAATAATCCAAAGCTTGATATTCAAATACATTAATTTTGATTGCAGGAGGCAGTAAAACCCTCTTTGTAGTAAGCCAAGAAGGCAAGCTGTATGCATGCGGTGAGGGTACGAACGGCCGACTGGGCCTCGGTGACAACAATAACGTAGGCGAGCCCAAGCCAATTCCCTTCCTGAGCCAGTACATCATCAAAAAAGTAGCGGTACACTCGGGTGGCAAACACGCGCTCGCTCTCACGCAGGACGGTAAGGTCTTTTCGTGGGGCGAGGGCGAGGATGGCAAACTTGGACACGGGAATCGCGTGTCCCTCGACAAGCCGCGACTTATTGAGGCTCTCAAGTCCAAGAGGATTAGGGACATCGCCTGTGGTTCCGGGCATTCAGCCGCGATCGCTAGTAACGGAGAGTTGTATACCTGGGGACTTGGAGAATATGGAAGGTTGGGACATGGCGACACGACAACACATCTGAAACCTAAGCTGGTGGACGCATTGGTGGGTCAAAGAGTTATACAAGTTGCTTGCGGTAGCAGGGATGCACAGACTATGGCTCTGACCGAGGATGGATCTGTATACTCGTGGGGTGATGGCGATTTTGGTTAGTATTTTTACACGCAGTTCACGAATTTTATTTATTTTTCCTTACGTTGCTATAGTTAGAATTTTCATTGGAAATTCGTGTATGTAGGTAAACTTGGTCGCGGTGGAAGCGACGGCTGTTACTCGCCACTCCCCGTCGATCGTCTAAACGGCCTCGGAGTCGTCCAGGTCGAGTGCGGGGCCCAATTTTCACTAGCTCTTACGAAGTACGGTGAGGTTTGGACCTGGGGAAAGGGCGACTACTTTCGTCTAGGTCATGGCAATGATCATCATGTGCGAAGACCTACTCTCGTGGAGGGTCTCCGCGGAAAGAAAGTAGTACACGTTGCCGTTGGGGCACTGCACTGCCTCGCGGTGACGGACGCGGGTCAGGTGTATGCCTGGGGAGACAACGATCACGGACAACAGGGTAATGGATCAACGATGGTCAACAGAAAGCCCTCTCTTGTGCATAATTTGGAAGATGCAAAGGTTAACCGAGTGGCTTGTGGATCCAGTCACAGCATTGCATGGGTGCTGACCGATCAACCGACCATGGGTAATCAAGAACCTGTTACTTTCCCAACTGCGAAGGATCCGTTGGGTCAGGCTACACTTGGTTTTACTCAGGTACGTTTTATAACTATGTACTGTTATGTGTTATTATTAAGATACAAATTTTATTTTATCATTTCAATATAGGATAAAACTGAAACAAATGTCATAACACCACCAACGAAGAGCAGCAGGCCATCTCTTGCCCACATTATTCTCTCGCTCGAGAGTAATGTTGCTAAACAGCAGGCACTGCAACACGTTCTAAACGCTCTTTTCATCATGCAAGCTCGAACCGCAGTTGTAACAGCGCTTCAAAGTCACATAGCTCAGACCTGTGGCAAAGGAAATACATCACCTGATGGTCCAGCCGATGGCACTATGAGCTCGAGTACAGGACCGACTGTTCGCTGGGGTAGCAATGACGTCATTGGTGAAATAGCTCAAGGTGGTGGCGAGAGTCTAGCCAATCCCTCTGAGGTCGCGAACATCGTTGCCAGTCCACGAGCCACCCCCGAATCTGAAGAATTCCCACTAGCAATTTTTCCATCTATATCGAGTTCTGCAAGCTTATCATCTCGAGCTTCGAAAATGTCCTCTAGTAGTGCAATGAGCGTGATTGCTGCAACCCTGACTTCTAATGCCCAGGTTGTTGGCGAAGGCATGAACACGGAACCTGGTCTAGACGAGTTTACATCACAGGTAAGAAAAATATTTATAAATGCACGGATTTATATCCTTCACGAAAATAAATATAAAAACTATAACATCATCTCTGTAGCTGACTGAGGACGACGCGCGAATGCTGGTTGATCTTCTGAAACTTGCTGTAGCAAATCGCGTCTGCGAAGGCGCCACTGAGACGATATCCTCAGTCCTCATAGCCTTGGGAAAAACCAACCACTCTATCGGAAGCATGCTATTGGAACTCTGTGTGACGGAGCTCGAAGACACAGCTGCCAACTCCAACTGCATGAACAAGACTCCTCAGCAAGTGGTACAAGAAACACCGCATCCATACATCGATGACACAACACTCACGGGCCACGTGAAGATTCCGGGAGCCGAAGCGCTTAGAATCGAATTTGACAGACAGTGTTCGACTGAGAGGAGACACGATCCCTTGACGATCATGGATGGTAGTGGCAAGACTGTAGCTGTCAAGAGCGGAAGGGACTGGAGTGAATGGGCCACTGAAATCAGAATCGAAGGTGACGAACTTCGCTGGCGCTTTACATCTGACGGATCGGTAAATGGTTGGGGCTGGCGCTTTACCGTACACCCGACACTTGCCAGTCTTGCACCTCAGGAGCTTGGCTCCGACCGCGCCGTCCTCTCTCAACCGTCCATAGCCCTGGCAGAACGGCTTCTAGACAATAGCCTCATTAGTTTGGACAAGAACATCGTGACACGTTTGGCCGCTGCACTCGCTCAATGCAGTCAGCTCAGCAACCTTAACGCCAAACAGCGCATGTGGGCTCTCAGAAAGCTCCAGGTCGTTGGCCAATGTCATCCAGGTAGGCCGGATGCAGCGCTTTCTACTTTATTGGGTTCGCTGCCTCAGGCCTTACTCAGACAGTATGAATATGAAGATCCTGCTGTTAGGGGTGGCAAGCAACTCATGCACAGTGATTTCTTCAAGGTGCTTGTGGCTCTTGCTTGTGATTTGGAATTAGGTATGCGATTTAGATATTATTTTGCTTTATCAGAATAATTGAATTAATGACAAATTTAAAACATTCTTTTGTTTTTCAATTGTAGATGGCATGCCTTGTTGCTCAGAGATTCACAAATGGTCATGGTTCCGTCGCTACTGTCTAGCAGCTCGAGTTGCCAAAGCTCTTATCAACCGTACAGCCTTACCAAAATCATTCTGTGTCGAAGTAACCAAACGCATCAATGAGATGGTAACAGACGGTGACGCAAATCTCAAGGATCACGAGAATCATTCGATCTTCAAACAAGAGCACGACGAACAGCTATTGCAATGGCTTAGTCGACGACCTGAAGACTGGACATTATCTTGGGATGGTTCAGGAGCAATATATGGCTGGGGTCATAATCACAGAGGACAGTTGGGTGGTTTAGAAGGAGCAAAAGTCAAATTACCGCTGCCATGCGAAAGTTTGTCTGCATTAAGACCGATTCAATTAGCTGGTGGCGAGCAGACCTTGTTCGCTGTTACGGCTGATGGTAAAGTTTACGCGACTGGGTATGGCGCACTTGGTCGACTTGGAACGGGCGGAGTGGATTCGGTGATGGTCCCAACGTTATTAGAGTCAATTCAACATGTATTTATTAAGAAAGTTGCAGTCAATTCCGGGGGCAAGCACTGTCTTGCCCTCAGTTCGGAGGGCCACGTCTACTCGTGGGGCGAGGGCGACGATGGCAAGTTGGGCCACGGAAACCGAATTACTTACGACCGTCCAAAACTTATAGAAGCTCTGCTTGGTACTGAAATAGTAGACATTGCCTGCGGAGGACATCATAGTGCGGCGATATCAAGTGCCGGATGGTTGTACACATGGGGCAAGGGGCGATATGGTCGTCTAGGGCACGGCGATAGCGACGATCAACTGAAGCCTACAGTCGTGATGGCTTTACAAGGATATAAGGTGATAGATGTAGCTTGCGGTAGTGGAGATGCCCAAACACTATGTGTCACCGACGATGATAATGTCTGGAGTTGGGGAGATGGAGATTATGGAAAGTTGGGTAGAGGAGGTAGCGACGGGTGTAAGGTGCCCATGAAGATCGAATCACTTGCTGGTCTTGGTGTTGTCAAAGTTGAATGCGGTAGTCAGTTCTCAGTTGCACTTACAAGATCAGGAGCAGTCTATACATGGTGAGACTAGATGAAATTATGACAAATGCACGTTTTATCTGAATTCAATAAATTTTAATGCACATATTCCAATTTCAGGGGCAAGGGTGATTATCATCGCTTGGGTCACGGCACTGACGATCATGTGCGTCGTCCCCGCAAGGTTTCCGCTCTGCAAGGCAAGAAAATCGTATCCATAGCTACCGGCTCACTACACTGCGTCGCCTGCTCGGATAAGGGTGAGGTTTACACGTGGGGTGACAACGACGAAGGTCAGCTAGGCGATGGTACAACTCATGCGCAGCAGAGTCCTCGACTTGTACATGCCCTTCAAGGAAAAAACATCACACGAGTGGCTTGTGGCAGCGCGCACACCCTTGCCTGGAGTACAACGAAGGCTACACACAGTCTACCTGCGGCTACTCCCATGGAATACGATCTTGTCAAGGACTTGCCCTTCTCAGCACTGCACAACAGACTCGTCCTTTTGCATCATTTCGCTGAACTACTCTGCCCAACCCTGGCAATGTTCCCAACAATAGGCAACGTGGCGTTAAATAAACTTGCACCGATGCTCGTTTACACGATCAAAGAAGCGACTTTCAGGAAAGTAGTACAGGCTACTATGGTACGAGACAGGCAGCACGGACCGATCATCGAATTGAACAGGATTCAAGTTAAGAGGGCGAGGAGTAAGGGTGGTTTCGCTGGACCGGACGGCATGAAATCTGTGTTCGGCCAGATGGTCTCCAAGATGTCATTGCTTACGCAGGATGTTCTATTCTTACCGCATAGAGTTTGGAAAGTTAAATTTGTAGGCAAGTATTATTTTGAATTATCATCTAATATTTTACGTTTACATTTTCTTAACTGTTGTAGTTAATTGCTTGATGTTAATTTATCAGGGGAGAGTGTCGACGACTGCGGTGGTGGTTACAGTGAGAGCATTGCCGAGATGTGTGACGAACTTCAAAACGGCTCTTTGCCTCTTTTGATTCCAACGCCTAACGGCCGCGATGACAGCGGCACTAACCGAGACTGTTTCCTACTGAATCCTCTAGCAACCTCCCAACTGCATATGAACATGTTCCAGTTCCTCGGTATCCTTATGGGTATAGCTATAAGAACCGGCAGTCCTTTAAGTTTAAATCTCGCCGAGCCCGTTTGGAAACAGCTTGCTGGTATGCCCCTGACCCCTGCTGATCTCACCGAAGTCGACAGGGCATACGTACCTGGATTGCTTTGCATCAGAGACATGGATCCACAGGAAAAGGTATTCCAAACACTCGAGATGCCGTTCTCCACTCCCTCAGCCTATGGTCATGACGTTCCTCTATCTACGAGGTAAATTTTTTATTTAAATCCACCAACATTAAAATTATCGTTGTAAGTACTATAAATTTAACGCACTGAAATGAAATTGCAGATACCGTAAAATTACACCAGAAAATAGACACGAGTACGTGAGGCTTGCCCTAAATTACCGACTGCACGAATTCGATTCACAAGTAGCTGCTGTGAGAGAAGGCATGTCCAAGGTAGTGCCAGTACCTTTATTAACATTATTCAGCGGGAACGAGCTTGAAACTATGGTCTGCGGAAGTCCCGACATTCCTTTGGGACTACTAAAGTCTGTTGCAACATATAAAGGTTTGCATTTGAAGAAAATTGTATATTCAGAGAATATGTTCACGCTATGAGTTGACGTAGCCTTATAAAATATTATTTGCAACAGGTATCGAGGCTACCTCATCTTTAATACAATGGTTCTGGGAAGTGATGGAAGAATTCTCTAATCAAGAAAGATCTTTGTTTTTGAGATTCGTTTGGGGTAGAACCCGTCTACCTCGTACAATAGCAGATTTTCGAGGTCGAGATTTCGTCCTTCAGGCAAGTACAGATATCGAACTTTAATTTTTAAATTATTGCCGAAAAATTACATGCAATAATCACACATTTTTTTATCAGGTGATGGATAAATACAACCCTCCCGATCATTTCTTGCCGGAGAGTTACACGTGCTTCTTCTTGCTAAAAATGCCCCGCTACTCTTGCAAGAGCATACTCCGCCAAAAGCTCAAGTACGCTATACATTTCTGTAAGAGCATCGACACAGATGAATATGCGCGCGTTCAAGCCGCAACGAATTCTGATACCGACGACACTGACAGTCTCGCCAGCGAAGAGCACACATCCCTGTAGCTTTAAATGTAGATAATGAAAAAAAGAAAGTTGATCTCCTATGTCCCTGTCTCCTGCTCTTGACTGTATGAGCAACAATGTTGATTTCTCACGACCAGAGGACTGTTTATCTGTTATTCCGTGTGAACTCGCTGCAGCCGAGCGAAAAAGAGTTATATGATAAGTCACCAAAGGAAAGAGTTATTATAGCACAAATTGAAGCGAATCTACCAAAAAAGATTTATTACGACGAAGACGATTATAATAATGATGATTACGAGTGTGGAAGATGATCTAGGGTGAAAAAAGAAAGTTTTAAAAGGCTTCAAAGCGTTTTTGCCATGCAAGCAAAACTACCAATCTTTCATAAGCCGCTTTGTGATATTCTTTCAAATCTATGTACACGAGTTTTGTAAAATACTTGTATGTCTAACGTATATAGGTTTCCAATTATGTGAAAGGAACAAAAAACCCATACTTTATTCATTATCTTTTGTTATAAGCTTTTACGTTGCGTAGGACCGCGTGAATGGTCTCAAGTGTGTTTGTCTGTATTACGTAAGAATCTCTAAGAGAGAATTTATTTATTTGGGCCTTAAACAGTTAAACGTACTTTACACGAGCACTTATTATATTTTCTTTCGTTATTCTTTTTTTTATTGGCATACACTGCTACGTATAATGTACAGAACTACATTCTTTTCGAATTCCTTTCGTGCAAATGTGATATTACGAATTATCAAAGGCGATAATCGCTCTAACTACAAATTATAATAAAATTATTTAAAATAAATTATAATGTCATTAAAAAAAGGTTGGTTCATTTACTTAAATATTCGTCAAAACTTTACCATTGTATGTAGAATATTACTTTAATTTTATAATCACTGATTTCATCACACTTTAAGAAATATTTCCTTCTTATTAAATCTATTTATTTAAGATCAGTATGCCCTCATAATCATTAATGTCTAACTTATAAGTATTACTTGTTGGCAGCCTTTTAAATAACGCCTTGATTAGAGCATCCCTTTCCATTACAATTATCACATGGAAATATCCACTTTTTATGAGCAAAAAACGGGACGCGAAATTAATCAGGATACAAATAAAATCTTCCGTATATGTTTTATCTCGATAGCTCATTGAAGTATATAATATGTAGAATTTATTGAGTTCGCGAATCTTATCGTCGATGGTATTAATTAATTTGGTCGCGAATTCGCAAAAATTACAATCAATTTTCTTGCCTCGTTATAGCATTTTTAATTAAAGATATTGTATATAATAAGATAGTGGATATTTACAGCAGAGCTAAAGACAATCAAAACTTGTAAAAAAAAAATTCTCGTTACCCGATCGTCGAGTTTTGAAATCCTCGAAATAACAAAGAACAAATACGTTTTTATCGAACATTAAGAATATACATATCTGGCTGATTAAGTGACTATAATAGTGTGAATCATATCTTATATTATTTACTACGGGTGTTTGCTGCGGTCATTGAATTTCAATATTTCATTTCATTAATAAGTGTTACTTAATAAGGAACTCGATTATCATTCTTCTGTTTTTTACAAGCTATTGCGAGTGATAATTCTTGGTGTGTGGATTATTTATCAAAAAAAAATACACGAGAATCTGGGATACTGACATAAATCTGCAGATAAAAAAAAATTATCAAATTATAATGATTATCTATACGGCGTACTTTGATTAGCTTTTTCTATTGGAACACACTATATATACACATATAAGCTTTCTAAATCATCGATCGAGATAAATTTTATAATTAATATAGGAATTTCTTTGTCCATATACTTATAAACTGCGCGAAATCGAAAATTCAAAAATGCCATCAGCTTCTTTGTTAACAAAAAAGCTAACAAGGAAACAAAGTAAGAAACAAATTTCGTCCAAGCGCATTCCAGCGTAGCTTTTTCGAACATTCGATGATGCACATCTCTCGGCGATTTGCGCTGCAGTTCAACGTACATACACACGGTGCATCCCAGCTACTCACACATGAGCAAACTCAAGGCCTTCCGCTTGATTTTTTAGGCTCGCACGCGTCACTCCCATATACACTGCCGCTTAGCTGCAGAAATGCGTTTTTTCCTCTCTCCCGTCAGAGATGCAGCGAGTCTGTGTCTGCGCATATAGCTATATACATATATGCGGCGCATTAATGTAGCGCCTACGCGCGCGAACTTCCTCCTCAAAGAGTGCATCGCGTTTTATTGTAAGCAACTAATGACCATTTATAGGAAATTTTTTAATTTTAAAATTGAACAATTATTCAATGGTCTACAATTTAATATTGTTTTTATAATCATCATCATCGTCGTCGATTTTCTACTTTTGATAATCTCAATTTACGAAATTTCGTCTGATATCTAGACCGAAATTGATATGTACGAATATTAAAAAGCGATTACGAAGCGTGCTCATTTCCTACTCCGATTATAATACCATTAACCGTAAACCAGACTCGAAAAACCTGATTTTCAAAAATGTACCGGTCTGCCGGCAAAAATCGCTCAATGCCATTTATAAATACACTGTATGTATACATTCGCGCAACACAAAAGAAAGAGACAGCAAAAGCAATCTGCTCATCTCGAGCAAAAAAATCATCAATATAGCTACACATCCTATATAGCTCCAATTGAAAAGAAGACCCTCTCGGCGAGAAGCAATTTGAAGTAACAATGATCTGCGCCTTTCTGACGTTGCTGACGTTGCAGCAGCGCGCACGTGTGTATATATATATTAAGTATATAAGCAAGAGGAGAGAGGCTTCTTCATATGGGTATAGATGGCTATCCGGCGATCGGACGGCAGTCTTGCGGCACGCGCACGCACACGCGGACATCACGCGCGAATCGTGTACTGTAGTCGTTTTTTTTTTATAGATATATAGAGGTATATATTATAGTGTGAGCCAGTTCGAGGCTTATTTACTTTTCTTTTTGCCGCGGCTTGTCTCATTTGATTTTTCTCGCGCTGATGCGCGTTTGCGTTGAGTTTTGCGTTTTTGGTGTATTTCGTCCTTGAGTTTTTGATGGTATTAATGTATAGTATATTTGAGGTGATAAATTATGTAGCCGGTAGCCGCGCGAACGAGGTAAGTGTTTTTTTAATGGTAATTGTGAAATTTTGAGATAACACGGTCTAGATAAACTTTTTACGCAACTGTTAAAATTATCAAAAATTAAGAGAAAAAAAAAATCTGTTTGTCGCTATGTGTTAATAATAGTTGGCGATATAGGCACCGAGTAAAAGTGATAGTACTCCCTTCCTTTTGTATTCTATATCCCTATTACAAGATATATAATTCGCTGAAATAATAAGTTACTGAAGTTATCAAATCTCCACGCGCGTTCGTTAACTTCATTCAAGTGCGCGTCGAACAAAGAAAAAAGCTCCGTACTTCCGATTACTCATTATTAAAAATCAGCGCGCACACTGCACGGCCACCGCGATATAAACTATTTTAATATTCCTCAAGATTCTAATTTCGGCTATCGCTTATTGTAACGAGCCGAAAGAGGGAGAAAAAAAAAGCGCTTGACCTCTAATAATAATTATAATAAGCTGACAAGAATCGCGAGTATATTTCAGTAATACCAGCCACGAGTGTTTACAAACATGTGATGAATAGGGGAAAAAATCGAGTCCAAGATATATTTGCTTACAAGTATACGACAAGTCTGACAATGAAGTATAACGTATCAATTAACGATTTTTGTTGAGAGAGGAATATCGGTTGCGGCACGTGTCGTCGTTGCTGATGCAAAAGAGAATAACAAGGATGCGACCGGTTGTCGCGACGATGGTTACTTGAGAATCGAGGATTGCTTATGGATGCGGAGATCGGTATCGGAAAAAAATACGCAGCTATACTTCATGTCTTTGCATCGAATATCAGTGCGTATATTGGAAAATAGAATTTGTCGAATCTTTATTTCTTTGAAAACTACGTGATTGTTTGTAAGTATTACTAGATATATACGTATATCTATGAATAAATCGATGTTGCACAAAGAAAGATTACGAGGATGAAAATCTGGAATGCTGTTCTCAATTATTATACAGTGCAATAGACAAAAAATGCAAGAAAATCTAAAAACCTGCTTTTATTTCTCCATTCAAGAGAGTACTTATAAATAGACAAGAGACTGTAATAACTGATGCTTGGCTTAATTACGGTCGTTCAGACTAATATCGTTTAAGTGATCAATTACCATTTTATTTCAAGTGACCTACTATAAACTTTACTGCATTAACTCACGCTTTCCAGACATTCAAGCTTTGTATAATTACAATGTATCACTTCAACAATAAAACGCGCGACATTATATTATACATCACATACATTATCAGTCCACTTAGCAGGCTCCAAAAATAAAGAAGTCATTGCCTCCAACAACATTCCATCGTCGCGTAAATAAAAAAAAAATCGCACATACCTTGCACGCAAAACTGTCATCCTGCGAGAAAACCCCGTCGCTCTTCTTTTCCTCGTCGAGTGGGACCAGTCGACTGCACGCGCATATAATAAACACGAAGTCGACGGGCCACTGCTTATGAATCGTGTCGACGACCCCGCGGCGAACTTCTTAATCAGCTGAATCTTGCGGCGGCCGACTACGCGTTGTGTTTATTGCTCCTACTGCAGCTGCATATCCAGATCGACGGCCAAAGACATATGCACGAGGATATGTATTGAAATGTAGTTCTCGGCGACTAGAAAATATTTACGCTATACGAGAAGTCTGTTTTGATAACAAGAATATTTTTTCAACTTCCTGTGTGCAAAAACAAAGTTTGCCTGCTTGTGAAATTCAGAGATGCTGGGGGGTACCGGCGAGTCATGCTGCCTTTCTAAAATCGTTGTGCGTTGGAATAAATTAAAATTTTGATCGATGAGATGGCTGTTGGCAAAAAAATGCATTAAAATTAGTATCGTTGGTAAACAAACTTCTATACGCGTATGTAGTATGTATGTATCGAAAGCATTTTCACTTTGAGAGGATCAAAATCATTTTCTCCACCTCGATCTTGGTCATAAGCACTCGATCATTAGAATCTCTATCCCATCAATATGCTAATCTAGTCAATATTACAAGTTTAAATCGCTCCTAAAACTACGCATTTTCCTATTCCCACAAAACCAAAACAAAAACAGATCTAGTCTCTCTCATTCACGCGTAGAGAGAAAGAGAGAGACTCAGTTCCAGGCGGGAGGGAGGGATTGCGACGAAACATTGTGTGTTTATCGTATACTATACATATGCGACTCTCACAGGCGCAGCAGCAGAGCTCGGCGGCGGTGGCGGTGCGCGCTACAGAGATACCCGATAATAAGGCATTATAAGAGGGCTCAGCAATATGGGCCGAAGCAGTAGAGTCGCCGCAGCCGCAGCATCGGTACAGCACACGAGTAGTGGTAGCAGTTGTACAGCAAGCACTGGTCAACAGTCGGTTGGCGCTCTCGCGAGTCTGATCAGCCGGGCCGACGAGATGCTGCGCGCCGCGACGAATAAGGTATACATATACTTTTTATATGTGCACTTTATATTTTAATTCAATTTTGAGATATTTGCTACGCTTGACCGAAAGATCTCGGCATAGTCACCAATCGTCCATTTATAGACAATGAAAATTATACGTGATACGTAATCGATCGCTCAGTCAAGCTCAGCTACGAAAAAGGAAAAAGAAAACAATAACATTCCTGCACTTTTTCATTTCCAACAATAAGCGAGAGCTGCGAGCACGATAGCTTATAAACATTCATTTATAACGCGCGATAGACCGATGAATTATAATCGCATAATGACACATCGTCCGAGAAGGTGACTTTCACACGCGTTTGAAGAATATAATAGAGAAACTCTTTGCGCAGTTCGCCAAGTGGAACGGGGGATTCGCGCCTCGAACGCGAAGCCTCGCAACCAGCGGACATCAGGGGGATGCAGCTAAGCCGGCTGCAGCCGATCTGCCCGAGAGCGCCGACGTTGTCATTATAGGTGAGAATGAATTTTCATGCGTATTATCCAAGTATAAATGAGATCAGATGAGGCGATCGATTTTTTATCAGCTCTGTTTACGAGCTTTCAATGTTTTCGTTGCCTGCATCAGAATCTGCATTATTTCGAGAGATAAGAGTTGCATATAAGTTGTGCACTATAGATTCTAAGCGGTTCGGAGATAAGCTATTTATAATGCGATATAGCTGCAGGAAAAACAGACGCTATTTTGGTCTTCGAATTATCATAATCTCTGGATTATTGACTATTATTGCTCTATGCGTTTCGTTATGTAGTGTACGACATATAATAGCTTAAAACTATCTATATAGTGTAGAGCAGAGACTATGATTGTCGCGACACCATTCACGTATACGAACGAGCCAACTGAATCATTGTCTAACCAATCTCAGCCACATCTACTGCGAATGCGATATTATCCGTGAAATAGATATTGTTAGTAGATTATTATTAATTAAATATATTTAATTCAGTCGATATAACAATTATCGATTTTTTGCCGTTTAGGTGGAGGAGCAGCAGGATGCAACGCTCTCTACCAACTAGCCAAGCGGGGAGTCAGTACAGTCCTGCTCGAGCGTTCGAAATTGACCTCAGGTACGACCTGGCACACAGCCGGCATGGTCTGGAGTTTGCGACCCTGCGAGACCGAGACCCAGTTACTCCGTGCCACTCAGGACACCCTGGCCGAGCTCGAACGAGAAACCGGTGAAAACGCCGGTTGGATCAACAACGGTGGACTGTTCATAGCGCACAACGACACCCGCATGGACGAGTACCGGAGGCTCGTGGATCTGGGAAAGGTCCTCGACGTCGGAGCGAAGATCATCAACGTCGAGGAAGCCACCGAGCTCTTCCCACTACTGGATCCCAAAAGCTTCATAGGAGCGATCTACTCGCCGAGGGACGGTGTTATCGACCCTGCGATTATGACAGCAGCTCTAATCAAGTGTGCCAAGAACAAAGGGGCTCAGGTTTTCGAGGAAACTCCGGTCACTCGGATCCTCACCGATGAGAAGACCTTCGGCTCGAAACAGGTGACCGGTGTGGAAACCGATCGCGGTGTCATCAGGACCAATTGCGTGTTGAATGCCGGCGGTGCCTGGTCACGAAGCATCGCGCGCATGGTCAAGCTTGATATTCCGCTGACACCCATGAAACACGCCTATATCGTTACCGAGCCTATGAAGCAGGTCAGAGGCACGCCCAACGTCAGAGATCACGATTTCAATATCTACTTTAAAGTACACGGAGAGTGTCTTAGTATTGGAGGATATGAGAGCAATCCTATCATCCTAAGATGCGTAAGTATTATACACGGCTATGCTTTGATTTTAGTCGAAAGAAGGTAGAATAATAATTCCTCGAAAATTCATACAACAGGTACCAAAGGACTTCAGCTTCGGCCTGTACGAGCTCGACTGGAACGTGTTCAACACGCACCTGGAGGCGATGGTCGAGCTCGTGCCTGAACTGGCGACCACTGGTATCAGATCGACCGTCTGTGGTCCCGAGAGCTTTACTCCTGACCACAAGGCAATTATGGGTGAGTTTCGCACTGGAAATTGAAAATCAATCAGTTTAAATATATTACAATGCACGTATAACGATATTCGATTTTTCTCACAATAGGGGAGGATCCTCGCTGTGCTGGATTTTTCTACTCCTGCGGTTACAACAGCGCAGGTATGATGTACAGCGGTGGCTGTGGCGAGACGATCGCAGATTGGATAATCAACGGCAGGCCAAATAGGCACATGTTCTCGCACGATATCCGAAGGTTCACTCCGGAGCAGACCAAGGACATGGTCTGGGCCAACGAGAAGACCCACGAGTCATACGTCAAGAACTACTCCATCGTCTTTCCGCACGATCAGCCGCTCAGTGGAAGAAACTTCAAGACCAGTCCTTTTCATGACGTAAGTATATACCAGAATAAACATTTTCTCGGTAGTTGTATGAAGTATGAATAATTGAAGTATGATAAACGAAAATTTGGCTGTATAGCTGCTGTTGAACGAAGGCGCAGTTATGGAGGAACGCCAGGGCTGGGAGAGGCCCGGCTGGTACCTGAATGAAGGTACGGCTCCCATTCCACCGTACGATTACTACGGAAGCTATGGCACCTCCAAGAACGAGAACTGCAAGTATTTGGAAGTCCTGGCGCAGGAGCACACCTTTGATTTTCCCAAACATCACGAGAACGTAAGTCGTCGATACCTGCAATGATTTATACATGCGATTATAAAAGATCGATATATAACATGCAGTTTGTTGAATATTTATAGATAAAACAGGAAGCTCTGGGCTGTAGGAACAACGCCGCGCTCTTCGACATATCGTACTTCGGCAAGTTCTACCTGTGCGGTCCTGACACGCAAAAAGCTGCGGACTATATCTTCACAGCGAAGACTGACTCGGACATCGACAAGACCGTCTACACATGCATATTGAACAAGCACGGCGGCACCGAGGCCGACTGCACCATCACCTGGATCTTACCAGGATCCAGTGGTGTCGTCGATCCGATTTTTAAGGGCAAAGCTTTGTATATAGGTACGGAATATTCTTTTAGTTATGAAAACAAAAGCTCTGTGATGATTGTGATGATGAAATAATTGCAGTGTGCGGTGGCATGTCGTCCTACCACACGTGGGCGCACATCCGCAGAGTCATCGCTGAGAAAGGCTTCAACGTGAGCTTGCACGACGCGACTCACCAGATGGGAATTTTGTCGCTTCAAGGACCAAACAGGTAAGCAAAAATGATTTTTATAAATTTTAATTTTTAAATTTATCACTAAAAGAAAGAACTAAATTACAGCCAAAAGATCCTGCAGAACATCGTCGACACGGACCTAGCCGATGAGGAGTTTCCGTTCTCTACTTCAAAACTGATGAAAGCTAATGGAAAGCTTGTCAGAGCTTTCAGAATCAGCTTCGTTGGAGAGTTGGGATATGAGTTACACATTCCCCTGCAGTCTTGCGAAAGGGTCTACCAAGGAATCGTCGAGTTTGGAAAACCGTGGCATTTGAAACTGGCTGGATACAGAGCTTTGTACAGCCTTAGTTGCGAAAAGGGTACGTCTAATTACGAGAAGATTGAGCGAGAATCTGTAGGAAGATGTGTATTTTATGATAATTCAATTTATTTTAGGATACCACTTGTGGAATGCAGATCTGAGATCAGACGATAATCCTATCGAGGCGAACTTGGGATTTACTTGTAGAAAAGACGGAAAGTACATGGGCAGCGATGCGGTAGAGAACCTACGCAAAAATGGAGTCAAGAGGAAATTAGTCAATTTGCACGTCAAGCAGTAAGTCTTGTTATAAACTATGTATATGTGCCATGCTAACTTATTATATTTTCGTTAATAAAAAATATGATTTAATTGCTTTCAGTCAAGTTCCGATGTGGGGATTGGAAACAGTTTACAGAAACAGCGAAATTGTTGGATATTTGAGGCGGGCTGAATACGCACACACATTTGGTTACAGTATTGGACAATCGTAAGCTGTTATTTCTTACATGTCTACCCAGTTTTCGATCTGCTATACTAATGCTAAGTGTAAAAACTTTTCAGGTATATCAAGCACCCTAAGGACGAAATTATTACCAATGAGTTCCTTGAATCTGGCAAATATGAAGTGGAAATATTGGGCAAAATGTATCCAGCAGAAATGCATTTGAAGAGTCCATTCGATCCTCAGAATAAAAGGCTAATGAATGTTTATCACCAACTGTAGATCTATATATTTATCTATGTTAATTTCGTTATTTGTTATTTTTATACAAATTTTTTCTATCCATTGCTCGGTATTTACATGTCGAATGTCAGTTGTCGTTGATCACACAACAGTTGAATCTCATGACGAATTTATAAACATGCCATTGTATGTACAGCGACTGTGATTTATGATATTTTTTTACAAAGACAGTTGTACACTGTCGTTTTTGTTATTGGTGTACAACAATTATGTATTAAATGTATTGTTTAAGAAAATTTGGCAATTTAATTTTTTAAAGCGTGTGTACTGCAAATTTTTTTATATCTACACCTATATGTACAAATACTTTAAAAAAGTTTTTATAAATATTTTTACTTAATTAGATGATTCCTCTTATATACACTTTTTTTAAGAATTACCTTAACCAGCTAAGGGATTAGCATGTATCGTTATGTTATTTATCCTAGTTTCTGTGAGCGGTTTAAAATTCTTAGGATTGACTGGTAATTTTTCCAATTGTTCAAGTGTATCTAAGCCATCTATAACTCTGAAAAAAATATTTTATATTAATAAACATATTTTTAATAAAATAATAATTTCATCAATGTTGCTTAATTTCTTACCTTCCAAACAAAGTGTATTTTAGATCTAAATGTGGCTGCGGTGCATAAGTTATGAAAAACTGGCTTCCATTGGTATTAGGTCCATTGTTTGCCATTGAAACCAATCCCCTGGCATTGTGCTTTAACTCCTCTTTAAATTCATCCTCAAATTTTCTGTTCCAGATTGAAGTTCCACCTTTTCCAGTTTGCGTTGGATCTCCAGTCTGAACTATGAAACTCTTGATATTTCTATGAAAGGTACAGTTGTTGTAGTAGTCGGATGCACAGAGGGCCAGAAAATTCTGGAAACAGTTGAAACATGTTAGCGATTTGTCAGAATAGAATGCAAAGCATAGTAATATGCCTTGGAAATCAGAATTCAGTATTCTTTTTTTAACCAATCCATGTATTTCAATTCATCACCAGCTAGTTCAATTAGTGCAAATTTATTTTGCGCTGTACATACAAAAATACTTATATTGTTATATATTTTCAGTAAAAAGAGGTTATATTTTTGTATGGACAGGTTACACTTCTTCACACCACTCGATTTTTACTTTTTATGTAATTATTAAGGATAGCTCAAATAAAAAGGACTTACTTCGCAAGTTTTCGGGCAAAGTTCGCAAAACAGCTCAATTTTGATGTCACCCACGTCTGTGTGCAGTGTCACGCTCTGCAACGAAAAACAAACGATTATATTATGTGTATACACTTAACCACAGCAAACAACTCTACAAGATTTAAAGACCTTTAGCCTAAACATATCGGTAACAAATACTAACCATTTTGGTACTTTGTCACGTTGTTATCGTCGTCAAAACAATAATGCTGCAAACAAGCCGTGGCAATGTTTTGAACGCGAGAGGCGAGACTGGCGAGAGAGGCAAGAAACATTAAAGTATAGATATACATACATACACGCGCACGCGAACCGGCTGCGGAGATTCAGCCTATATCTGGCGATCTGGCCTATCGGCTGAGTACGGCATTTCATCAGACATCATCAGAGCCTCACCCCCTCCCGCCCCTTCAAAATGAATAAGCAACGCCGTTAGTCAACCTAGCCCTTGCGATACCTATGGGGGGTTTAAGATCGTCAACGTTTTGCGAAATTTTCTCGATCGAGTAAAAATTCTATTGGAGAACTCTTGAATTTTGAAGATGAAAATTCAAGACGAGGTCGAAAATGTTGACTATTCGGTAAGTAGAGGAGTTTACGTGTAAAGTTGTATTTTCATGGACGCGCCTTTTGTTAGCGTCAGCGTCAAATGAGAGCGCGCGGGATTTGACAG